>JAQFYZ010004865.1:0-10364 GCA_034695085.1 Cylindroiulus punctatus
TTAGCTTTGAGCACTTTGTTGAAATACAGCTGTTTTAGCAGTGAAACGTATTAAGATACCTCAAGTTAATGTCCAATAGTTCATCGTAGGCTGCAATGGACCCCTCATCTAGCATGGCTACTTGTCTGTATGCACCTGCATTGTTGACCTTAGAATTGAAATAAATGAGGACATGTATTGAACGATCCTTCCATTCAAATGAATTAAGATTTCTTACCAGGGTGTCCAACTTTCCAAAAGTTTTCACGGTATCGTCGATGATTTTTATCCGCACATCGTTGTCTCTGATGTTGCCAACGACTATCAATGGCTTTGGTTGACCAACGGTCACTCGCTCACATTCATTGGCTGTGGCTTCAAGTTTGGATTTGGTGGTTCCTGTAATCGTGACGCTCGCACCCAGCTGGGTGAACAGTTTGGCTGTGGCAGCTCCAATTCCGCTTCCTGCCCCTATAGCATCAGATGCCAAATTCAAATGTTGATTTGGGTATTCGGCAAATTGGCGAAAAGTTTCTTAAAAAATATACCTGTAATAACCGCCACTTTTTCATGTTGCACACCTTAATTTGCCAAATATATTTAAAGTGTACAATAGTTGCAAGAAAACGAGGACTGCTGCAATTAATCGCACCCTGGCAACTGATCAACTGAGACTATCATTATGTAACTAAGTACATAAACATCAAGGTTGCCTTGTCGTTATCAGAAGTTATCCTCGTCTAATCAAAAATCGTGATAGGCAGAATCTTTCCATGATTTTCAATTTACGTATAATCCCTGTGTTAGAGAAATAGTTTAGAAAGCGTTTTATACAACAACTGATGGATGTTTTATTCGCTACACGTGATTGCTCTTAGTTTTTTCAGTTTTTCCATACATTAGTCATCAGGGATGACCCCAGAGGGGAATCGATCAGCTCTAACGCTTGAGTAATGTCTATGCACATCACATTGGAATTCATTTTAGAAAACCATGTCGCGTTCAATTATGTTTTTTAAGTTTATTGTGGTTTTGTTTTACAATATTATGTTTACAATGAGTGCATAACATTAAAGATTTCAGAACTTTGAGAAAACGTTAATTATAATCATGTTTTATTCACATAACAATCATTTAAGAACAAAAAAAAACACTTTTTGGTTGTACATGTAGGTTAGCTTAGGCTATAGGTTTGATCAGATCCAAGAAAAAGAAAAAAGGATAAATTGCGACAGCAAGGCCAATTGTCATTGTTGTATATTTCAACCTTACTTGTCTTGTATACAAGTACATGTTTTGTACGCATTGAGAGCAGGACATATATACAATTCTTCCTGTATGTTACTGCTGAACAAATTATTTATCGAATAGCGCATATCATAAACAATGCGTAAAATCATAAAATATTACTGAGGATGCTCCACGATTCTCAGCTTCTTCTGTCAATGTTGCTTCAGCTGTGTACGTTTTATTTACGATTGAATGGGTTTACCAATAACCCTCCGTCCACCGCAATGTCAGTGCCAGTGATGAACGATGCATCATCAGAAGCTAGAAATGCAATCGCGTTAGCAACTTCTTCAGGTTCACCGATTCGATCCAACACGTGCTCTTTAGCGCCACGGCTGAGGTACTGAAAAGTAATTTTCAAAACTAGTTTGAAAAGGTGCAGAAATGCAAATGCGAATATGCGATCACTGTCAACTACCTGTCTGATTTGCTCAGGATTCATGCCTATAGTGGCGAAGATGCTGGTGTTAATCAAACCTGGACTATAAAGAAAATAACTAAATAATACACGTATATCTGGGACACACCAGCATGCAGTAGATTGCTGTTATTGTATTTCAGGGCATACCTCACAGAATTGACCCGTACTTGATGCGGTCCAAACTCTGAATTTGCAAGGGAAAAAGAAACTCGGTTACTTCAAACAATATTCTTTGTGTATTTGGCTGTTTTTAAACATAGAATATTCAGGGTCTTAACAAGATATGTTGCTTAATCATTTTAAAATCACTTACCTCTAGCGGCGTGTTTTGTAAAGTGGTTGAGTGCTGCTTTCGAAATGCCATAAAACGTAGCTTTATAATTCTGTGTACAATTCATCAACAAGAAATGACACTTATAATAAAGTCTTTGCATTGATTGTTTGTCAGATAGTAATAACATCACGTCCTTTCAATGCAGGACCTAACAAATCCTTACCACAATCATGCAAACTGCTGAAGAGTCATTGATGATTGAACCTTTCGTTTTAATTAGATGAGGTGCTGCTAATTGAGTTAAAACGATCGCCGATCTGTGCAGATATGTTCGAACGATCAAAGAAAACATCTTTAGTTATTTTGACGTACATTTTTGGGCATACCCATTTCCAATTGCACTCAAAATATATGTGAATCCTACATCTCTAGTAGAAATGAAGGACTCCTGCCCTAACTACATAATCTAAATAACATAACTTATTCTTATCCAAACTTACCTATCATGGAATTTCTTTATTCACCAGCCCCAATCGCAAGCAATCACTTATAGCTTACTAGCCGTTAGGATACGTGTCCTTATAGGCGCAGGCAGCTCCTATGCCATATTTCGACTTTGATTCATTTTTTTCCATGGTGTAATTATTGTTCGCATCATTTGGGTCGCACAGGGCGTTAGTCCAACCAACGTCCTGCGACTTAATTTGACCAGCGTCTTTTTAAATAACCGACATGTATTTGTGGCAACGAATTCTTCAACACCCTGTGTATCTAACATAAGCTTACGTCCAGAGCCGGCCCGAGGGGTGTGCAAAGTGTACCCATGCACAGGGCTCCGCACTATCTAAGGCCCCGCGCTGGTCACTCCCTTATGCGAATTCTTCAGGAAAGTTAATTGTCTTGATGTCGGAGTCACATACATTCCTAATGGATTAAGCATGGGTTTCGGCACCTTTGGAAGGTCAAGAAACACTGGAAAAGTGTCAAAGTGCACCCACCCCATTGGCGCCAATAAGTCAGGACTGGGGACCCAATTTAGAGGAGAACTTACTCCAAATTTCCTTTTTCATGATAAAAGGGCAAAATTTCACGTATGGGCGCCAATACAGCACCAAAGGGCACCCAAACTTCAAGTGCCCCGGGCTCCAAAAGGTCTTAATCCGGCGCTGAGTACTAAGAAATATATATGTACTGTATTAGCATCTTTGTAAATTTTGTTGCTGTTTTTTCGGCCGCCCTATTTAGTTGAAAAAAATTTGAAAAATTTACTAAACTATTTAAAATTTTATTTGAAAAATCGCATTAAAAGTGCCTCAAAACTTATAATTGTGCTTCTCATTTTTGAAACTTTTCTGGGGGAGGGCCCCCTACCCCCCTTTTCCTTGGGGTGTATTCCATAGCCCCAACCCCCCTGGTGGGCCTACCGCCCGTTAACGCCCCCCATCCAAACCAACTTACATGTTACGTCACAGGAGGAGGGGGGTGCATATCTTCAGCCTTGCCTAGAACTGTGCACAGGGCCACGTTAACCTTCGGGCCGGCACTGCTTACGTCTCCAGATTTAGCCTTTCTTTTATATGAGAGTTACTGAAGTTACCAAGGACAAATTATGTTACTGTGACCTATTGGATTTTATGAGATTCGTGAAATTCGTTTTTATAGTAGTTATCAGGGCTTTGTTTTGTACAGAAAACTGACCTCAGATTCACGTCCATCAGTTCATCAAACAGCGCTATGGACCCCTCATCCAGCATGTCTGCCTTGTTGTATGCACCTGCGTTGTTCACCTTAAATGGAATTGTGGTAATGGCGGATATGCATCAACCGATATTTTAATATAAAGAAGGGATTTCTTACCAGAGTGTCCAACTTTCCAAAAGTTTTCACGGTATCGTCGATGATTTTTTTGCGCACATCGTTGTCTCTGATGTTGCCAACGACTATCAATGGCTTAGGTTGACCAACGGTCATTCTCTCACATTCATTGGCTGTGGCTTCAAGTTTGGATCTGGTGGTTCCTGTAATGGTGATGGTCGCCCCCAACTGGGTGAACAGTTTGGCAGTGGCAGCTCCGATTCCACTTCCGGCCCCTACCATCAGGTGGAAAACTCAAATGTTGATATTGAGCAGCTGGGAAATTGCGAAGATTTTCTCTAAAGCCATACCTGTAATCACCGCCACTTTTCCTCCCAACTTTAAAAATCCCAACTTATTCATGTTGCATATCTTAGCAAAATATATTTTGAAATGAACTGGGCTTAAGAAAGCGTGAGTAGATCGATATGGACTGAAGTGATTAACTTGCACACTGTTTATCACTAGATGACTTCAGTGTAGTTCTATTTGAAATATAGGTCAGAACACTAACTTTCGTACTTGGCAGTAAGTTTAGCTATTAAATTGTAGTTTATATGTTAACATTCATTGACATGTACTTTCATGTGCATACATTTGATACTAGACAGAAAAGTCCATTTTCTTATTTTCATCATAAGCATTTCAATATTTTTTATCTCGTGTTTTATGAGAACAGAGTGCATTGCTTGCGCATCACGAGTTCATTTTCTTTACATATTCCCTACTCCAAACGCCCGGGTGGAAAAAGTTAATAGGGCCATGTATGGAATCATATATGGCTATATCAGAAATTGGACATGTATGGCCATGTATGGCCATGTATGACCATATATGTCCATATATGACCCTACATAGTCATATATGGATACATATGCACGTACACGCCCATGAAAGTCCACTGATTGAAGTTGTTGCTAAACTGACCTATGAGGAAATAAACTTATTTTCAAGGACATTTTTTAAGTCAATAAACATGATTTTAACTACAGAGCATTATTAACGGGAGGACACCATTGCGTTCCTCCAAATTTATATGAAATATATATGTAAATTTCCACTTTGCCAAGCGGAAAAGTGACGTCAAATTGACGTTTAGCATGTGGGACGCTATTAAACTCTGCTTATTAAATAGCCCATGATTTAACAAGTAGGACAAATGAAATAGGTTGTAACTTGTGATTACAAAATCTTTCATATCATAACTTTAAACCAGTTTTTTACTGTCAGTAAAGATGGTGATAAAACAAAATATAATTAGTATAATTTCTTTAAGCAAATCAACAAAATGAGCGAAACACATGTCGAAGGTGCCTCATCACACGATGTCATTTTCTGGTGGCGTGAGCGGATTTACCAGCATTCCTCCGTCCACCAAAATGTCTGCTCCAGAAATGAACGATGCATCATCAGAGGCTAGAAATGCTATGGCCCGAGCAACTTCAGAGCCTTTGCCCACACGACCCAACACGTGCAGTTTAGCAAATCTGTTGAAAAACTGAAAAATAAATTATAAACAGTTGTTTATAGTAATACGTGCTATTACAAATTCCCTTTCATAAGTTCATTTGGTTGTGTCTGGAGTGTTCATCTACATGTACAGTACTTCATATGCACCAAGTAATTTTACACGTATACATATCTAGATGGTTATACCTTAGGTATTTCTTCAGACTTCACACCAATAGCTCCAAATATATTGCTTTCAATCAAGCCTGGACTAAAAATAGTAAGACAAATACAGCGATATACACGTTACATGTATTTGTTAGCGGAAGTTTATTTTGGGACTTACCTTACAGAATTGACCCGAACCTGATGTGGTCCAAACTCTTTGGGAGGAAGAAAAAGGACACACCAATTACACGTCTTGTAAAATAACAATGTTAAAGACCAATAAGCAATATATTAGTGCAATTTTGCGGATTCTAGAGACGCGAACACATTTAGTGTAGTTTGTTGAGCCAATTCATTCATGTAACCATGGATTTGTCAGAAATTAGGTACAATTCATGCATATACTTGTCGTTATGTTAAGTCACTAACCTCGCGCTGCGTGTTTTGTGAAGTGATCAAGGGCCGCTTTCGTCATGCCATAGTACATATTTCCAAAAGTCTATGTAAGTATACGAAATGCTTCTTTTATGATACAAACGTCAAATATCGTCACATCAAGGCACAAAATCCATTTAACATCAGAATGGGATGCTTTGTTTTCTTAGATTTAGAAATGGATTTATCGCCATTCAGCTTTCATAATAAAATGTAGAGCAAATACATTGATTACCACACCCTTGCCGCAAATACTGGAATTGTTTATAATCGAGCCTTTGGTATTAATAAGATGCGGGGCTGCTAGTTGAGTCAAGGCGACCAGAGATCTGTGCAAATAAATACATGTTATTGGCGAGCCAATAAAACTGTTTAGTCCAATGGTACTGGACCATGGCTTGAGAACCGCAATGTTCCATGCTAATGTCCTTGGCCTATAGCAATGGACGCTAAATACTCGCCTCAGATTCACATCAAATAGCTCATCATAGTCAGCTAATGATCCCTCCTGCAGCAGAGTTGACTTTCTGTATATTCCAGCGTTGTTCACCTTGCATGGAATTGATTCGAATTGGATATTTATTAATAAGGGACACACCCTTTGTTCTTTCCACCTAAATACACTGTCCATACCAGAGTGTCCAACTTTCCAAACGTCTGCAAAGTATTATCGATGATTTTCTCACGCACATCGCTGTCTCTAATGTCGCCAACGACCATCAACAATTTTGGCTGACCAACACTAACTTTCTGACATTCCATAAGAGTGTTTTCAAGCTTGGATTTTGTGCTTCCAGTCATGGCGATGCTCGCCCCCAACTGGGTGAAAACTTTGGCAGTGGCAGCCCCAATTCCGCTTCCAGCCCCTGCAGCCATCATCAATAAACGACGAAAATCCAGTACAATGTATTGAATTGGTCAGTGGTGTTAATTAACCTGGCCGAAAGTGTTCGAAATGCAATACCTGTTATCACGGCCACTTTTCCTGCCAACTTTAAGTGTGTTTGATGCATGTCGCGAAACTTTAGCGGAGAAACTTCAAATGGTCTGGTCCTAGGAAAGTCAGCAAATGCGCCCTGACTCGAAAGTATAAAGTCAAGACTCTAGACTCTAGAACAAGATCACTTTCGGATGACCATCAAGGTCCAACGTCACACCATCATCTTTATATTTTTTGCGCATTAGGGCAGGTTTTTTCTCCCAAAAACATATCCGGAGGGGCTTTTGGGCAATTTATAGTTCAGAAGTCAATGACTGCAACTGACGAGAAAATTCACAATTCATGCGATCGAAGTTTCACATTCTAAATTCTGTTGTACTGCAAAACAAATGCCCAGTTTTGCGAAAGTATTATGGTAAAATTTATAATTTCGTAAAACAACACTTTTGTCATTGATTCGCCCACCTTCACATTGAAGAATATGCACTGCAAAATATTCACTTTGTTTACATCCAGACTTTAACCAGACTGTGTTCCTTGAGGTTCTAAAAGTTTTTTATTTATATATCTATTGACGACATACAGTACTTTATGATTCCTCTGAATATATTTCTTACAGATACGCAAGTGGTGACATACTGTATATCGTTATTGTATATTATGATGTTATTCTATTAATCTTCTCATAATGTAAGCATTGAATCTACGGGTGTGTGGCTCAATGTTTTGCCATATTTATCAGCTTCCTGTTTATATTAGTTGACTACAGTTGAGGTTATGTTTTGCTCCAGTAAATGCTCTATGTGTTCTTTGGTCCTAATACTAGTGGTGCTACTAAGCATCCCCCATCCACCACAATATCCGATCCGGTGATGAAGGATGCATCATCCGAGGCCAGAAATGCAATTGTTTTAGCAATTTCTGAAGGTTCTCCAGCACGGTTCATCACTGCCATGTTGCTGAAGTCGTCGAAATACTGCATTGATAGAAATTGTCAACAATTCAGATGCGGTAAAGCTGTAGTTTCGAGCAGTAATCATACCTGATCAAGCCCGTCTTCATTAATACCCATATTCAGTGGGAATTTCGTTTTCGTCAGCCCTGGACTATTTGGATAGGGGAAAAATAAGAAACGTGTTATGTATACCAAGTATTGACATTTTATCACAAATAATTATCCTACCTGACAGAATTGACTCGTACGTCGTGTCTGCCCAGATCTTTTTAAATTAAAAAATGAAAATCTTATTGTAGATATAAATGACCATCGATATTATTGTATTCACATTCAATTGCATCTATACTTGTAGACATTGGACACCAGTGTTGGACGCAATGGAAATCTGAATATTTGAGCTATTAGTTTATGTTGGATATGGACACGAAAACTGTGTGTATACCGCACGTTCTAAATTTACAACATTCTAAATAGATATCCAGATGCAGTGCGTTAAAAATTGTGTATCAGATACTATATATTTGGGTATACATCGGATTATGACCTGCTCCATGTACATGGTTGTCCAAACTTAGGCAGGAGTTATCATTTTCAACTTTGACAGGAGTACCATTTTCAGTGTGTCCAGTATCACAGGTATAATTGTGCACATGTACATGAGACACAAACCTTGGGCTACGATTTTGGTAAATTGATCCAATGCCGCTTTCGACATGCTATAGTAGAGATTTGCAAATTTCTACAAACAAAACACAGTTAATTGTCAGTTCACCTAATTGTCAACACCATTTTTTCAACACTTTCAACACCAAGTGAAAAACTTACAGCGGTCTTGCTGACAACGCTGGAAATGTTAACGATGGAGCCTTTAGTTTTCATCAGATGAGGCGCTGCCAGTTTAGTTAAAACAATGACTGACCTGTTCAGTAAGTTACATGTAAGTAAATGTACAAGTTACATTTACTTATTTTTGAAATTGTGTTAGATATAAAAGAAGCACTCGCTTCACATTCACGTCAAAGATCTCATCGTAATCTGCTAAAGGCGCCTCCAGTAGACCTCCAGCTCTCACTGTAGCTGCATTGTTCACCTTCATGTAAGAGTTTCAAGACAGTCATCTTCTGAATTACTGTACTTTTTGCACTTAATTTAATGAATAAAAATATTTCATCGGTCATCACCAGAATGTCCAATTTTCCAAACGTTTTCACGGTCTCGTCAACCAGTTTTTGACGCACATCGTTGTCCTTGATGTTGCCCACAATCATTACAATTTTCTGTTGGCCAACAGCCACTTTCTGGCATTCGGCAACTGTATTCTCAAGTTTGGATTTTGTGCTGCCCGAAATGGCGATTTTCGCGCCCAATTCAGTAAAAAGCTTGGCTGTGGCCGCCCCAATTCCGCTTCCAGCGCCTGTCAGAACCACAAAATTCGTTAAGGAATTTAGATTTGTGTAAGGGAAAACAGGGAAAATCATAGTGAGAAATCGGAAAATCAATCTCTAATATAAGAAGTCCGCCATTGTCCAAATGTGAACTTGATGTCATCATGGTCATGATGTCATGATTTCCTGACTTTTAATTCGCAAATATTTGGGTATACTGTATATTATTACACTGTATTGGCGATTTATCTAAAATGTAAGACGTGTCATCTGGTTGAAATGTGTACATTTGACGTTTGCTGCCCAGTTGAACTAACCGTTTTTGAGTAAATATTGTGCAGCCTCCTACAATTTGTCCAGTTGAACTATACATGTACATGTAGGTCCTTAACAGTTACGGATGAAATGTTAAGAAGCTAATTATCTACATGTATATTTGTATTTAAACCAGTATGTGCTCGGTCGAATTCCTACATGTACTAGTATGTACTCTCGCATTCCATTTCCAGTATTAGATCTTCAGATATCCTATCCATTTTCTTCAGAATTTGCCTGTGACTCTT
Source organism: Cylindroiulus punctatus (assembly GCA_034695085.1). Taxonomy (NCBI): domain Eukaryota; kingdom Metazoa; phylum Arthropoda; class Diplopoda; order Julida; family Julidae; genus Cylindroiulus; species Cylindroiulus punctatus. The sequence goes on from JAQFYZ010004865.1 coordinate 9,717, forward strand.
CGGACAACCAGGTATTAATCCAAAGAAAGTTTCACAAATCCCATACCTGTAATTATGGCTACCTTTCCTGACAATGTTTGTGGCATCTTGCTCTTGTTGAATATTCAGGAAATCCTTGAAAATTAGCCGAGTAATGGTGGTTCGTTGCCGACGATGTGCTAAAAATAGAGGCGGGTTTCCAAAAAAACTTATTGACTTTGATAGGTCAAAGTCTATAGGATGTACATTGTACATTCGGTGCATTACGTTTTGGTTAAACTACCAGATGTTGGCAGATTGCTGGCCTAATGATTCTCAAGTTCTTTATTAATATAACCGAACTTCTTGTTCATCGAGCTACAGGTCTCGATAAATTACAGTAGTTCTGTTTAGGTGACAGATTAAGGCAAGTCATGCAAACACATACATGTAGCTATAGTGAATTTTAAGGTAACTTGATATAGGTTAACTCAAAAGCTAACACGTAAACGTAGTGATTGAAGCAAAACTGTGCAATAAAGTGCAGATTAATTGTAATTTTTATCGTTCTTTTCTGACATAAAGGGCTGATGAATTTTGTCAGTTCTTCAGAGAGGAAGGTGATACAGCTGGCAGTACCAGAAGTCCTCCATCAACCACAATGTCTGCCCCGGTTATGAAGGATGCATT
>JAQFYZ010004866.1:0-10361 GCA_034695085.1 Cylindroiulus punctatus
ATTTCACATTGAATTCAATTTCATTCAAATCAATTACAATACACCCACAGTTAGCACCTGAGATATGCCATGTGGTGTGGGAGTAAACTTACCCAAGTATAAAAATGTTACAGTGAAGTAAGGAGGAATCATTCTGTACTTGACTTGAAGGCAATTAGCTTGAGAATCGACTTGTAGTGGTTTGATCAAGACAGATCAAACCAAACAAATCAATCACTTAGAATGTGGCCAGTCACATGATAAATCCCTAACTTCCATGAACATGCTGAAGATAGTCCAAAACTAGAGGTTCGTACTTGCCTATGGAGCCTACAATTTGTAAAAACACCATGCAAGTCGACACTGAGTAACTTTGATAACTTGAGTAGACTTAATGTGGAAATTGACTTGGGGTGGTTCCATTCAAGACATCTCGAAAAGGCCAGTCAGTCACAGAGAATTTGGCCACACAAATGATAAATGCTATAAGTGCCATAGCCCATCGCCCAAAACTAGAATTAGTTTCATACTTGTCAATAGAGCCTGAAAACACAATGATGTCAGGCATGTAAACCTGACATGCAGGTAAGCTTGTCACATAAATACTTGTATGAAATTTCAGTATTTTTTAACCCCTGTATGCAGGCAATCACTGCCAACCAACGAACTGCGAGGGACGACTATGATTTACCACACACCCTGTATATACGTGTACACACTAACAATGCGATTAAAGAGGAAGGACTTATTAACTTGTACTCCTCATTTTCTTATAAAATTGGGCTCTGGTAAGTTAAATATAACTTTTATATTCTTATTTATTAGATCATCACGTAATTTTAAAAATTCAACGTTAACAACTGTCTTAACAACACAACAACATCAACAACTTAAGGATGCCTAGTGTAATGAACTTGTTCAAAGCAGGATATATCAATTACAACAGTTACCAAGCTATACGTCATGATTAAAACTCATGATGCAGATATCAAAACTCATTCAATTAACTTCTTGTTTAATTTTAAGCAGATAAAAACGTAGTCTAATTACGGATAACAAATATGGCAAATATCTCCAAACGTTTTTATTAACAACAAATTGTGTCCTGCTACTCAGTTAGTTGTCAATGAACACATTTAAAAAAACGGGAACAATTGCTCATAGGGCCGTTAGTGGTTTGTTAAACAAGAGAAAATATATAACAAACAGATATTTTCTTGTAGAGAAAATGAGGCCTTCGTGAGCCCACACTCGACCTAAATCATGTTCTGCTTGTACACGCTAGGCAGAAAATAGGTCCATTAAATCCCACTTTCATATTTTTAGTGCAACTTTATATGCTTTTTGGCGTCAAATTTACGAGCGTAATGTTGGTAGGCACCTTTTTAAATGCAAACATATCCCAGCGCATAAGAATTTGCCTCATAAGGTGGGATAATAATGAAATATATGCCAGCAAACTCTTCGATACCACCAATACGTCATTACTAACGTCAAAGAGCGGAACGAAATGCTGATAACGAGCCATAACAACGTCGAAATAGGGCCCCTATATAGTATACAACAGTCTAGGATATGCTGAAGAAAACTACTTAAAGCCCCTTTTTATAAAAAAGTTAGCACCGCAAAGTTCAGCTGCATTAGAGGCAGGCGATTTCCGTTCAATTGTTTTAAAAGATGGGCTTTTCAATGACCATAAAATATATACTTTCAGCGCACCCTTTCATTTTATGCCAACGGGGACCCCTTCATGGCAGAAAGACATTCAGATAGGTCCCCAACGTGTAGCTGGGAAAATACATTAAAACTAAAACACGTGAAATCGGTTTTTTTACACCGTGTTTTGGGCATATTTAAAATTTAAAGCTTACTTATAGCATATAATAAGATGCAAGTTACTTTTTGGCATTTAGTTACTTGTAGACCTGAGATTACCAGGGGCACTTTGGTATTGTTCTTACTACAGCCTATATGGCAAAGTAACCATCCAACTACTGTTACAACTCATGATAGATACATTTACACCATATTGCCAGAGTTGAATTACAGTGATTATGATTATGTTAGAGCAGTATGCTTGTGTCAGTATACAGCATGCTGATATGTAGTGATATACAATTGTATGCAGGTGTCACTGTAATGTCAGTCATGACATGATGATATCAGTTGCAGCTATTATAAAATGCAGTAGAGATTTAATATGTTCAAAGCGTATCTCAATTGAATGTATATGTCGCTTACGGAAATGGCTACAAACATTATAATTTTAGTGATTTGGTCAACCATTGAATAAATGTTTTGTGATAGAAAATACAATTTGGTCAGTATTACCCCAATGATATCATAAAATGTGGCTTCTCCTAACAGCAGGCTGACAATGATTTTCAGGTTGTTAGGGGTGGTAAGTCAGAAATTTTATTTAGGCTAGCTTGTGTTATATTAAGTTGGGTTTAAATAGGCTTTAACCAAGAAAAAATGCAAGGCTAGATTTCAACATCTGGGGCAAGAATAAATTCCGAAACCTTCAATAAAACAAATTTGCAAATTAATTAAATGCACTTGGCTGCTTTCTGTAAATTTCCAAATTAAACGAAGCACACTATATTACATGCCATTTAAGATGAATGCAATAGAAAAACATATATTCACTGTAAATAGGTTTGACAGTACGTGTGGCGTTTGCATATAAGTAAAAGAATTTTTTTTAATGTGTTGCTAAGTTGGTAGAGGCAAAACGAAAGTAAACATATAAACAGGTTATACTGTTGTATTTCAACAGTAATTAGTTTTAGACGACGAAATCCAAGTCAGAGATTAACTGAAATATGGCAGGATTTTCATCCTAGATTGAGTGGATTACTGTTACCAAATTCGCTAAAATTCTGACAACTGATGCTGCACATGTTGTCACTGTTTAAAAGCATCTCATTCATCAATATTTGGTCTTCAGAATGGCACGATATGTTTTGCTTCATCGTAAGTCCAACTGAGTACAAAACCGACAAAGTGGGATGTTAATTGAACATAGGAGGACAACCAGGATGACAAGTATAATAAATAAAGGCGAAAACCGTTTACATCTGACAAGTAGTATTAATATAATATTTCATCGATTTGAAGATAGGTTTCTCGCAAGGGCTAATATCGTTAGATGTTACCAAGATTGCTATTACTGATATTAGAAGATCTGTCATTGGACGTAAGACACAGACGTTGTTTTATATCATATTTGACCTAGAGGGCTCCAGTGTGTATCCATTTTTTGCATCACTCACTCTAGATGCATTAAATATATTTTAAAAATTCCTATGATTGCAGATTTAAATAATATGAATATTTTACGAACATACAGATTCAAATAATATTGTGAATCATACAGAATCTTTTAAGCATCCAATCCATTATTGTGCGACACTGCAGACAGTGTGAATTTCATAACCAATGCACTAATAATTACAATCAAATCGAACTAATTTTTCTCGAGGAAATATCGTCAGTAGTCGGTACACGTATTATACTACACTCAAATATTTTTTCAAAAATTTAGCAATTCACCAACTTGAACAACTCGTTAACTCGGATCAAAATATGTCTCCAACATAGAGGTTTCACTGCATCCTGTTTCGTAAACAAGACTGTCAAAAACTGTCTATATGAGTTCCCTGAATTCGTATAAAGCATCTGGTTAAATGTAAGCATTTGCCAAACAGCTATTACAAAAAATCCTTGGACCAAGCAATCACTACGTCCGAATCCAGTTAACCTAAATTTTACTAATGCATAATTTCGCCAGGCTTAAAGTAGTTTATACACGTTCGTCTGGACAATAAGTGTAACAGATTTTGCTATCAGGCAACTGCATCTGCAGATTAAATTAAAACAACCATGCCCATGTTAGCTTAGGTCGTAGAGAAACAAAGTGCAGTCCATATAGGAGGGCGATAAAACGGGACCAACACAGAAAAAGTTAGCAAAGACATCAGAATTGCGTTTGTTAAAGGGCACTCAGGGGCAGACACTGAACAACAATATTTTTCGGCTACAATTTCTGCGTCTGGCGACGGCCATATTTGTCAACAGAACTACACTTTGGTGGCCACGTTTTACGGTTGCCTGCTTCAAATTGTACCAGGGGACATCGGTTGAGTTCATCTATATCAAAAAACGGCTGCACCAAAACGAAAATACCCAGAAAAAGCTGCGTGCAAACGAAAAGGGAAACGAGAGCATTGTTTCGTGCACAAAGGTATAAATGAAGTGGAATGGAAACCTTGGATAGATGATTTGACAGCAATTTGGGCATGGATAAGGATGATCTGAAATTATGGTAATGGCAACATCAGCAGCCGTTACATTTACATCTCTTTGGTTTTTAACGGCCATGACATGATTATGAAATCCAAACCGCACAATTAGTTTCATTACGATCAGCTGGGGGCGTTCGAGTAATGTGTCATCATCTTAATTGGATGGGGGAAGCTAAAAGATGGCCCATGACAAGGTGAGGAAGGAACTAGGGTTTGATAAAATGATGAACCAACACTGCCTTTATTCTACAACAATTGAGAGTCAGTTTTGCAAAAAGTTCACCTAAAGCGACTTGCCTTCTTAAATATTGCGCATGTATTTATCCTCCAATTATCCCAATTTTTCATAATACGTTAACGAAAATTTCGTGTGACGTTTCCATAATTTTTTTTCCTGTAATAATTCCTTAATTACTGCATGCTTTCGAGCAGAATAGGGATAAAAATCATAAAAATCATTGTTAAATCCAAATTAGCAATACAATTGTGAAAAAAAATGCAAGCCCAATATGAACGTATTTGGTCAAATATTATGTTATAACAAAATTAGTTAGTTAGGGGTAGAACTGACAAATTACATATATTTAAATAACCCCGTTTCACAAAACATACCAAATTTAGTGATTAAATCTCGGCTGCATTACATGATATATCCCAGTATTTTCTCTGCTGCCACCCCATCCATAGTAGACACAATGAGAAAGTTGGTTTCTCCTGAAGGCTCGTAGGCTGGAAGGGATTGCCTGTGGCCAAATACATCCTAATCAAGAAATTGCATCTTAGAAGATCAGGATAAGCATAAAAACTGTTGAACTAAAAATTGAGTGTTGGCAAGTATGTTTCAACAAAAAGATGTCAAACTCGTGACGTCTTCTTAAACAATCAGCTGGTCCTCAAGAAAGATTTTCATCTATAGCTTATCAGGCAGCTTACATTGACATCGCTGCATCACATCAAATTTCACAAAATTTGCCACTTATTTCAAAGTGCACCTGAATTCTGCAAGCCGAATTAATTTTCTCATTTTTCTAAGATGAAAAATGCCCCGGGGATAATAAAAGCATCGGTCAATGTTATTCGGGGCATATAATTTTGAAATTACCAACCATGAAAAAAGACGAAAGACCCTTCGATAGGCAGTTTACGATCAAAAAGTGCTCTTCAAGATGGTAAACCTAATCCATCTTGAACGACTTCAGTGAGCCCACTGAAAAATAGCATAAAACAATTTTCTTGATTTGCTCTGATAATACATCGATTGCACCGTTTGCACGGTTGCTATGCTCACCAAACAATAATGGCCTCATGTAAGCAGCCTTCAAATTTCTCCACAGTGTCGTTTCTCTTAAATGAAAAACATTGTTCGTGAAGTTCAAGACGAAAGAGAGAGGAAAAACAGTAAATATACGACTCTTCGTTTATGGATTTTCCTGATGGATATCACGACGAAGCTTAGAAATTTCTCAAATAGGGTGTAAAAAGAGCTCCAATATTTTACAATTCAATACACATTTCGTGTATTAAATAACCATGCGATATTGTCATTTACATATTTCGCTCGGAAGGAACCCCCGAAATGCATCGCTGTGAAATATGGTTATTGATGAAGTTATGCAAATTTGCTTATCCAGTTCAGTTGGAACGAAGGCATCAAAACGGAAATAAAAAAATTTATACAAACAGATAGGAAACAAGCTCGCAAATGGGCCCAGAAAAAACTCTCGAAATTGCCTTAGACAACAAAGTGTGGCGTCGCATCACGATAAAAGAAGTAGACAAATCAGAGTTTAAGTGCTGGAAAGGTTAAGATAGCAACAGCCCTAGCACTGCATCCAAAATTGGAGCACAACATGCATAAAAAGGGTAAAAAAACAACTGATATTTCATATTTTTAAAAATTAAAGTTTCCTTGATTATAAAACTAATATGGCGGACATATCTATGACATGTTGTATGAAATGCTGCAACTGTTTTGTAAACTTTCATGCATGCAGAATACAGCAGCATATGCATCATATCAAGGTGATGGCATTGAAACAGCAATTCAATGTTGTTTAATAAAACTGCATATACTGTACATGTACAATGTATCCGAATACGTTATCCAAATTTTCGGTATCAAAATACAGGATAGCAATGCCACTGCAACACATGTGAGACACGTTTTGTCTTAGCATATCAATTAAAGAGCCCAAACATAACCCAGAAACTGATGGCCATATTTTGAATTGCTATTTTTAATAGGATGAATTGGCATGGATTACTTAAAAGATGGCTAGTGTTAATCTAATTGCATGTGAAGGAAAGCTGGTTTCGTTTGGAGCAAAGTGGTTAAATATATATCTGCATTTGACTTCAGTTTACCTTGAGATGGTTCACAGGTATGGAATCACTGATAGAAAGATATCAATGTAATATTTGTAGTGATCATATTAGTACAGATAGGCTGATATTTGATGTCAGCATTAATGTTACTGATATCACTGTACTAACCAACAATGGTATGACCAGTACATTTGTACAAAGAATGCATCAAATCATTTCCATGAACGTTAAAATTACCTTCTCTATAATGTTATTTCTAACCCACATATACTGTAAATTCAATTAACTTTTACCTTAAATGCTACAAATTCTACAGTTGTTACAATTGATATCATCTCATTGCTGACACTTAGTGGGGTTTGTCTGGGGCAGTTGATTATATTTCTTCCCAATATTTCCCAAAATCCCCAATATATCTCGATCATTGGGCCCATCACCAATCCTCAGAAACTGAATTTAATTAAATCTGAGGTAGATTTCATCCAGTGTTAATAAACTTTATGGCACTGATTTGCTGACGATATCTCAACATAGTTTGGGTGGACACAATTTTAACTTTTTCAAAGTTGTTATTAGGCCACATGCAGGTGGTTGTTGGCCCCTGTTGGACTACCCTACCCTAACCCAAACAAAATTAACAATCTGGCAACATCGATATTTGGGATATATCAACAAATCTGTGTGACACTTGCCTATATACATGAATGTACAGGTTCTTGTCCTCTGGCAAGTGTTTGCTTACAGCTACTTGGATTGGTCGTAGGTAGATGGAGGATTCGACTGACCGGAAGTGCAACCGGAAGCAGGCAGTCATTAGGCAATGTGACTTCCAGCGAGCTCGAGCATTAATTGCGGGCCATAAAATTTGATTATTGACCGAACCGAGATTGCATTATTAATAATGGCAACACAGGACCCAAGAAACACGTGGCGATCATGTTTGATGATATACACGACTAAACCCTATTGCAATTTGATCTCCAGCAATTGGCAAATAAGCGAGGGATAGAAGTAATGAAGTACGCGACTCTATTGTCTCTGTTGTTGTTGGTGTGTGTGCTGTTATTGGTGCAGATGGTTTTGGTTGTATTGGAGGGCATTAAGAGCAGACTGGGATTATCGATCTAAGGAAATAATCACCCACATTTATACAAGATGGCTCTACACAGAGGGCTAGATGAGCAGAGGGAAAAAGTGCACCAGTCAGGATGATTATGCTGACGAACATAGCGTTATTTAAAACATATGAAAGCATAAAAACAACAGTTATAAGGCATTAAGTTTTGAACAAGTGTCAGCTGCCAGACCGATAATGTGGCTTGTACTTCATTTAGTGAGGTACTTCAAGCGTGACTCTTGATCACTCATCGAGTTTCAAAACATCATCGTGGAAATCTGAAGTGGACATATTGTATTTTCAGTGCATTCAACATTCTTAGACCAATAAGATGAAGGACTAATTTAAGCAATAAATCAAACATGCTTGCAAGTTTGCAGTATTCAGCATATAATAGGGTTGATGAACTTGAAACGATTCATCTTTCCTGTTATGAACAACGCAATTTTTGCCAACTTGCAGCATTCTTTTATAGTTCAAAATATAAATATTAACATGGTTTTTTTTAAAAAAAACTGATCACCTATGAATTAATCTTGAATTAAATATCCTTTCAGCAATTTTCCTGATATTTTACACACTGATATTACACGATTCAAGACGTTATTAGGCTGGATTAATGGCACTTGTTTTCAATCCCAAAGTCGATCATAATTATTTTGACTTTGTAGAAAACAATACGAAAGTCCCTAACATTTCCCGACTTTCCAGAAATTGGAAACCCTGATATGTACATATATTTCCTTTGGGTTTCAAGCGCGATGCAAACCAGCAAATTGTATCCCAATATACCCACAAATATTTACTTGGAAAATGCTAAAAAGTATACAATAAAATATTGGTTTAAATTCCGATGTGCTTGCTGTCCCAAACGATATTGCTTTAAAATTTCTACTGTCGATTCGAAGATTTACGGCATTGTACTAAAAACATATTTCACCAATAATTTAATTGGATGAAATACATTTTCGAATAAAATTACAGTCAGCAAACGACCTCAAATTAAGCATCATATATACATGTAAACTTGTATAACAACCAGCACATACCAGCATTACATTACATCCTACAGAACCATCATAATCCCAACATTGTTTGCTGAAACCATCATGTACCCAATTAACATTTCCTTATATTTTCCAACATGTTGAAACCCTCTGTCATATGAAATTGAAAATGAAAATTCAATAAAATTTCTAAACTTATGACCCAAGAATTCCCGATTAATTCTCAATTACCCAAATATGGCCATGAAAGGGTATCCATGAATTTATTTTATTACGTTCCCCGGTACAATGTGACATAACATGCAGTACAATCATGTAGTCGGTAAAATTCCTCCAGTGAAGACAACCACGAACCCATATTAAGTAATCCATTGACGCCCATCACAATATCCTTGATATTAACCTCTTATACACACTGACAAGCTGCAAAAGGAAGTGTTAAACCGAAACCCTGCACATTTTCACCAGCAACAACATACCTGCACATTTAAGACTTAGCCAATCAATAAAGGCAAGTGTATATCGTCGATTAAATTACCCGAACTTAATTAATAATTCATTTATTCGCGATAATATAATATAGCACGACGACGCTTAAGACTTCAGCAAATTTCATCCGTGGAGTGTAAGTGCCCCCTGGCATGGAATCGTCGAGTCATGTTTCATATTGAATTCCTAACGTTTAATTTGGTGCTCGTAGACGACAACTCATTAATAACGAATCAATGCTCAATGAAACAAAATGCAAGATCACGCATGTGCACGTACTTGCCCCCAAACACAACAGTCTAGCCGACTATGTTCAGTTAGGGTCTGATATCGGCAGAAATTGGGTTATATTTCAGCAGACTCAGATGATTCCTAGAAATCCAATAGCACTCAGATGCAACATGTATCGCCATCGGCAACAAATATCGTATTAGCGATGTATAAATTAGTAATTAAATGTCCGTTCCAGGAAAGCTCGTAACCACACAATTGTTGATGGCACTTTTCCAGTTATGGAAATAACGTCAAGTTATGACTTTGAAAAGCACTCAGTAATCTAAGAAACACCACGGTTTAGGGCACTTTCAGTTATATGAAAACCATTAAGAATTCACATCTGAAAACATGTGGATCGAATCAACTTTTCAAATATTAATTATCACTGAACATCTGCAATCTCTTCAAAACATGTATCAATTTTTTAATACAATTTTTTTTTATGGCCATATACTAGTATGTCTCAAAATGGTCTATATATGGTCTTAAACAAGGTCATACATGGGCATATATGGCATTCAAGACCCCATATATGGCCATATACATGGTCATACATGACACATACATTGGCAAAGATGACATTTATAATCCCATGCATAGCCCTATTACATTGGCAAATATGACATTTATAATCCCATGCATAGCCCTATTACATTGGCATATTATTAGATAATTGGATTATTAATAGTTTTAAAACTTCATTAAGACATATGTCTTTGTCTCGATTTAAACACATTCTCAACTTTTTAAACCATTCCTTTGCCAATAATATTTCAAAAGCTAATTTGAGTAGAGGTTCTCATTGATGCATTTTGATCAGTTGATTTCAAAGTATGGCAGAATATCATCCGAAATATTTTT
>JAQFYZ010004867.1:0-10361 GCA_034695085.1 Cylindroiulus punctatus
ATCGCCAACACGTGCTTGGACCCTATTGGTCGGCACATTTGACCCAGTTCCATCAGTTCTTGGTTTGACTATAGCCTCATAAGACGGAACGAATTGCCAAATTAAGGTAGATCTGGTTTATTGCATGTGCGTGGTTTTCGAAACTGTGGCCCATATTAATCTAACAGATTTCCAAATTATTTTTGAGATGATTTTAAGACTTTATATAATCACTCTGTATAGCTGGCCAGCCCCTGAAGGTGGCAAACCATGCGTACTGTGATGCACGTGTAGATTGCTATCTTCTTGGGGCTGAACTGGTTGACATAAATGTGCAGTGAATGCGGCCACAGTGTGCATGTTCAAATGTTAAGAGCTCTTCTACAGTTTTCCCTAATGTGTTTCCGTTAATTTTTCTATCCAAATATTTCTTTTAGTAATGAGGGTCATAACTTTATGATCATCCTGCATCACACGGTAGCAAACCGTGCGTGCTTTCTTGTGCGTATGGTTTGCTATATTCAATGGGAAGCACTTGTGCATTCACAGTGAATTAAATTGTCATTGTGAACATAATTCCACCTTTTACAAAACTACTTTAGTTTTTCAATTTATTTTTTGTAATAGGGCCCCCTGAATCACCCTGAATAATTTGCCCGTATTCCTGTTGATGGCTGCACATACCAGCGTCACGTTTGACGGTGGTGGTGACCCTGATAAGAGGACTATAGTAGAACCACGAAGTGATGGAACTGGGCTGAAAGCGCCGACCAATAGAATCCAATCGCCAGTTTGCGATTGACTAAGTCTAGTCTTTCGCATACAGCGCCACTGGTAAGAGGAAGGAGCTCCACGAAAAAAAAAACCATTGGTGGCGCTTCAGCTCGAGGCGTCAGCCATTTTCCTTTCAACAATTTAAAACCTGGAATCCCTAATCGATAAGCGACACCTCTCCGATTGGCTGCCCTTCAGTTCCATCAGTTTCAACAACTTAAAACCAGGAATCCGATTGGCTGCCCTTCAGTTCCATCAGTTCGTATTTCTAGTATAGTTTAGCAAGTCCCAGCCCCTAGTGGTAAAGATCAAAATCCGCCTCTGTAAAGTCAAGATGGCGGCCTGTGTGCAGAAGTTCTCCAGGCTTTGGCCTTGAGTGCAGCCTTCTCATGCGAGAGACGTCGCTTCCGCAGAAATCTATCACTCCACAAGCCCCCGCACTTGCATTAATTAATATTCGAGGAGTCTAGCGGAGCCCTACTTTATTTGCGGTGGGCAATTTAATTAATTAAAGTGGGTTTTGACGCTGGCATGCGCCAAATATCTCCAACTAGGCGCGCGTATGGTTTGCCTCGCACTGGGGCCCGCTAATTTATTTATTGGCAAAATAAAAAGCTCGCTCTATGACGCGTATTTACTCCGTGCTTCAGCGCTGCCATTAATTCAAAATTCGGCGTTTTTCTCAAGCCTGCCAACTCGAAATCTGACATTTTTGCGTCGAACTTCTTTTCGCGGGGCGCGCCGGAGTGGAGCTAATTTCTAAAACCGCCGTTAATGCAAGGCGCATTTGGGGCGCTTTTTTTTAATAAGCTGTTAGCGAGAGATTTACATAGCATTAGGACGGCGAAGATTTGTGTAGCGTGCTTCAGAGCCGTTTTTCGCAGGTTTATTCGCAATTTTGCTCGACTTTTGGGGTGGGCGCTGCTGCAACGCCTCGCATTTCATAGCCGATTAAGGGGCTCGTAAAATGCAGTTTTGCCGTTTGAATGGGACGGATTTGAGACATGGAAGATGAAACATTTTTCAAGCTGAAATGGTTCTGAATCGAGCGGCTGTAGCGTTGGAGGATGGTTTATTCGAATCCGCCTCGTGGCTTCATGTGTTGATCGTGGGCGACAGAAAACAGTAAAACGTGGATGTGAAAGTTATTCTGAAATTTAATTTACTATTTCCGGCGAAGACGGTTAGGGAAACGTCCGAGAAATGCTGGGCATTATTTCTTCAAAGTTTTCACTTGCTTCTTAACAGCTTGCATGCTACAAAAGTTGCAGTGTGACAGGTTTTCAGAAGTGTATGGAAGTTTGTACGCAAGCCCAATTTGGGTAACGTGCTTGCTCGAAACGGTGTTGTTCCTGCACTGCCACTGAAGTTACTAACTGCTATGGCAGTACGTACATGTACATGAACCGAAAATATTGCGTCAAGGATATTTTTGGAAGTACAAGTACCTATCTTACCGCTTCTCCTAACCACTCGTAGGCTGGCAGTGATTGCCTGAAGGTTTGGGTAGGCCAAATCACATTGACGGGTTATTGGGCTTGGCTAGGTTAGGTTAGACAATTCCACAATTAGTGTAAATAGAGATGAAATGCAGGATGGGACAGAAACAGTTTTAACGATTTAAATTTGGCGCTGCTTCAACATCTTAGTAGTGTGGAAAGGATAACAGTATTTAGTTTCTGGTTTTATGTTAATTCATTCATCAGATTATGGCAGAATTAGTTGAATGGTTTGCAACGCGAAAATAAGAGGTGTAAAGTTTGAACACTCTGTAGAACACTTAGTATATCCCTTCTATTCCCTCTGCACTTTTGCCCCATTTTGAATCATTTGAAAAATCAAGTAATACTGATTAACTAGAATTGTCAGCCATTAGAGGGATCTCCTCTTAGTGCTTAGTGTTAGTAATAGTAGTTAGTGGTCAAATAAGTGTTCATTCTACGTGTCAAATTGTTTAATGACTATCGTGTAATTAATTCATCCCCACCCTGTTCCGATCTAACTGTAACTGCCTTACCTGTAGCAGTTTCCAAATAAGTTGAACTAAAACGTCCAGCGCAGTGAGTTCACACCATGAAATAAATGCAAGGCACTCATCTACTCAATGATTTGTTTTGACCGGCCACCTACTAAAATGTTGAAGCAGTACCAATTTTAGTCCATTAGTTGTTTCCGCCACACTGTAGCATATATTTTATCCACACTTGGTGCAGCCGGAACTATATAACAAAGTTTGTCACTATCGATCATTTTTTGTAAGTTTAGTTAGGAATTTAAATTGTTTTATTCTACACAATGTAATCTATTGGTTACTGATATCTTAGTAATCTTTCGATATTGACTGATTCCTGGTGTATGATATCAAATTGCACATTGAAAATGGTATATGCTTGCGCCTATTGTATGCATGGTAATAACGTATACTTGGCCAAACTTTGTGTAAAATAATTGTGCTGATTTTCAGGATGTGGTGTTTGATACGTAAGGCATTGAAGCACTCATTTAGAACTCGGCCTCTGTCTACCCTGATAATTGATGAACTCAGTCGCCAGCAATTATCTTGAACGATTAACTTTTAAGGTGCTGAGCTGGTTCAGCGACCTTATCTGTCACTCCCACCGCCATCAATTGGGTAAATTTCCTGATCCCCGTCTTTAATTTGGTTAGGTTTTTTCACGAACCGATACTTCCAAGGGGATCTTTAGAAAAACTAGCGATTCTGCGGGGCAAATATCGCAGCCAAGCTGAGGTGAATCAATATCGAAAAAAGAACAATAGGCCCCTCTCTCGCTCCTAAATAATTGATTTCGATTTGAAATTAAAGTAATTTACTCCGCGAGCAAATCTTATCTCTCAATTTATCCCCGGAGGAATTAAGGCTCGCGAGCGCTATTTTCTATTTGGATTTTCCATTATTTTTCAACTTTACGTTTTTCCATTCCCTTTGCTGAGCATCTCCATCCAAGTACGTTTTCATTAATTTTCTTCGACGCCCAGAAATGTGCGGACTTTTTTTTCTCTAAAATTTACCAAGACTTCGTTTTCCTTAATCCGAAAGGAGCGTCAGCACTTGTAGGGCGAAACTCGATTAGCGCAACAGTGTTGTTCTCATAAAAATTCAATTAAATGGTCATTGAATTACCGATTACAGGGCTGCCAGGTGAGGGAGGGGCCGCGTTAAGGTTGTAATCTGGAAATTACAGTCTTCAGAGTAGCAGGAAATTGGATGGGCTCTCTGTGAATCACGCAATCAGGTTCCGCTGTGGTCAGTGGATTAGTTTATCACTAGTTCCTGGCAAACTGGGTTGGATTATTTTGGAAATCGCGTCGAATTTGTCACGCGACGCATCAAGAAAATGTTGAAAATAAAGATGAAGTTATGCAGGCGGCACCGCCCTACCTAGGGATGCTTTTGAAATTGTTAATTGGAAAATAAATTAAAACTGCTATTTCTAATTTATGTTCCACTAATAAGTGCGAGTGAAGAACGGTGCTGCCAGCTGACAACCACGTTGTGCACCAAACTTAAAACTAAATGGTTATGTCGATCGAAGAAGAAAATAATTCTGCTTATTATACTATAACACTATACATGCACATGCAATTTTAATTTAATGAATTTAGGAGGTTAGGATTAGGTTTATTGTAAATACTTTAAATTGTTAATTAAATTATTGATTTAAAGTCGTAAAAATACCTAGCAATACCAGGCGGCATACAGGGTGAGTCAAAAGCTGCTGCCATTTAAATGGTCAAAACGTCATGGAAATTTTACTCAGTTTCTGGGGAAACATGGGGTTGGACAATATTTAACCTACAATGCAGATTATGCAACATCACAGGAATGATTTTGTTTTTATAAATTCAACATTCCTACTGTAGGAACCAACTATTAGAATATGATGTTACCAGGTACTGAAACGCCACATACTGTAAACCATCAAGGGTAGAACTACGTACCAAGTGAGAAAGGGTATACTGACAAACCTGCTGTTTAACAGCTTAGGACACATACCCTGGAATCAGTTTGTTGATTTGCATTAAAGGTATTCAACAACACTGACATACATGTGTACAGTGTGTATGTTTGGTTAATAAAAGACATACATGTAACTTCATATGCGTAGTGTTCGACTTGCATGTTGTAATCTGAAACCAAAACTAATTCGATAGTGTTACACTACAGATCACTGATGCACGCATGTAATCCGTAATGTGTGACAAAATAAATCTTAAAGATAAGCCCTATTGACTGGGCCTTAGTTTTAGAAAATGCATTGATTGGTTCTTACCGTTATTTTTGATTATCTTCAAGACGGACGACCTGTATCATTGTGTATTGATGATGCCATTATTTAGCATCTCCATTGCTCAACACAATGCTGGATCTTTGATTGAGTAGAGGTTTATTTGAAGGGTTCTCGTTGATAGTTAAATCCAAGATAACGGCGTACACTTCAATTTGTCTGAAATCATAGGTTCTGAATGAGATATCGAATTACAATAGTGAAGTTGATTGTTCATGTATTACGTTAAGTAGCTTTCCATTGAAAAGTCCTTCTCGATCATCCTATATCCATTTCTTGTTAAATGGAGACTGCTGAAACGTTGCCCAGGAAACATGACAATGTTTTTTGTGAGACTTGCCAATGCTGGATTATTGGAAATATAGCTGGCTTGCGTGAGTACCTTAAAAACGATAATTTTTTACCAGAGGGATAACTAAGCTGTGAAAGTCTTAGAAAAGTTGCAAGACTACCCCGCCTTTCTACACACCCGTTTTTCGGCGTTATTTGAAAAAAGCTAATTTATACATATGTAATTAAGTCCATTCACATGCGCCCCTTATTAATCTTGATTAAAAGTACTTAGATCCAATGACGCGTAAATTTCCTACGCAGCTTTTTCGATGTTTTCATGAAGTTCTTGCAGCATTATCCGATTTCGATACTGGCAACGAAGTTAATTCAATCTGGTCTTTTTTTAAACTTTTCTTACTCGCATATGAGCTCTAATTTGCAGCGATAGTGAATACCGAGCGAGACTAATTAGCCTTATTAAGTGAGACTGGAATCGGGGTAAAAAAGGTCTTTCATGGAAATATTGACGAGTGGAGTATGTCATCTTCAAGTGCAGTGATTGATCATTGGGCTAAACATTAAGTATTTTTCTTTTCCATGTGCACGTTTCTTCATGCTGTCAAACCATTTTCATTATTACTAAATATGATGTGATGCCGGATAGCAAAAGTAAATACAGTATACTGTGCCTTGTATTTATCTAGACTGACAAGTGAAATGCATCTACTGTACGTGTAATGACATGGCCCATGCATATAAAACTGACCTAACTGCCCTATGGCGAATCACTTTGAACTTTAACATGCGACAATTTGTTAGTATATTGCCCAACAATTTGCTTAATTCAATGTGTTATGCTGGTTAAAATTCGGATTTTTTTAGCTATGACACTTCTTGTTCATATACATATATGCTTATAGATATCTGGAAGATCACACAGAATATTTTTTTACGGTAAAGAAAGCTACAACAGTTTAAAAGAGAGTAAAAAGGAAAGAATCGTTGGTAAATGGGCTGGTTTATTAAAATTTATTAGTACAGTATCATTAAGTATCGAGTATTTTGGCAATCAAATAAATGCAGTAGTATTCCTACCATAATTTGGTAAATGGCCTTCCCCTTACATAACATGATATTATATTTGAATGTCCCACTTATGTAACTTCTGCTTGTTGTGTACTGTTCTAATTTCCAACAACTCGACATTGTACAGGGTGAGCCCAAAATGTCACCACTCGTTGGATTGGTTCGTTAACTTTGTTTTATTATTTATTCAATAAAACATCTCATGCCATTATTGAAAGACAATGCAAGCTGCAAGCTTCCTTTCTTCCACGCCAAGTCGTGTCGCCATATTTGATCAGAAACAATACACATTACATTGTATACACATAAGTGGTACCATTTTTGTTGACTTGCCCTTCCAACTGAAAGCTGCAGAGCACTGGAGAAGGACGTCACATTTCCAGATCGAATGTGCTTGGTGGCCATTTTTTTTTTTTTTTTTTTTTTTGCTTGCTGCAGAGACGCTGAAGTTTCCGTTACGTGCCCATTGCCCGTACGTCTGCTGCGCCCATTTGGCGAAAACGGGAAGGTTTAATGCCGCAGAAAGTAGGTCCTCTAATTCAATTTTGAATTAATGAGCGATGCGCCGATGACCGGATGTGACTGGCTGCCCAAATGCGCTGCTCAGCGAAAAAGCCCAGCTAGGCCTGTTCTTCGCAAATTTACTTAGCTAACTGGCTAAGGCAAGTGTGATTCGCTGCCAAAATGCTCAAATTGACGACTGGCCTATAGGTGCGCATGGACGTGCGTGCGAGGGCTGCTACGACAATTGAATTCCAATTTCTCTCGCTTTTTTTTGCGCCCCACCCCACAGACAGTGTTCCAGTGAATGCACTCGGGTTGTGGCTGGCACAGCTTAAATTCGCTGATGCATGGATGGTGGCCAGGCAGTCGTTTGAGAAATGTTTAGGTCGAGCATTTGCACACCACCTCACGTTGAGAGCGAGCAAATACGCACCCTCGAAATCAAATTAAGGCCAGTCGGAATTTGTCAGACAAGGTTGCAATTTGTGGGCAAGCGAGTTGTCCAGCTAACTCGTTTATGCAGAATTTCAGGCCCCTTTTTGACGTTGCACGTTATTGGGGTGGGGGCGACCAATCGTTGTGCCGTTGCTCATCCAGCGGTTAGTGGCCTGAACGGATTGACATCAATTTTCTTATCGCCGAAGTCCATTTTAGAAGTTGTCAGATTTGTGTGGACACGAGGACGTGACGAACGGCATCATTCATAACGGTGGTTCTCGAAATCAAAATTTATTTGGGTGCCATCTCGGCGAGAATTAATTAATTTAGCTTCGTGAACAGATCTGTTGGCTTCTAATGGCTCGTAGACTGGCAGTGGTTGCCTGACTGTGTTGCAAATATATAAATCAAACTGCTACAACTTTATGGAGCATGTGTTGTATTACAAGCAGGGCTGAAAAATGCATACTTTGAGGAAGCGAGTGTACATACTTATAACATGCATTTTCTTTTGATTCATAACCCACAGTGCCCTGATCAGGTTTTACTCATCGCCCTCAGTGCACCAAACTTGTTGTACTGTTACCCCTATAGTCGTCCCGGCAAAATTACGAAAAATGGCGTCGTTCAGACCAATTAAATGCAATTTCCTGTTTGCGATTAGTCCATCCTGTAATATAATATCGAGCATGGCAGCCATTTTCCTCTTACCGCTGAAACTCCTGAAACAGTACATCGATAAGCCGAATCTCATTGACTGGCTGGAAAAATTTTCGTTCTTTTGGCGAGACGACTATAGTGCACTAATCAGGTGGTACGCATAACCCACGATACACTTATCAAGTGGAATGATGAGGCACATGTAGTTTACTCAGGGAGTTTACTGTCATTGCGAAAGTTCCTTTCCTGAGATATGCCCCAATTACAGTTACTGAAAACAAAATACATCGTAGAATATTATTTTAAATAAAATTGGTAACGTAAATTGTTCGTTTTGTCCTTTTCCAAGATCCCATTTTTGCATTGCATTTTTCGACTGCTTTAATTTTGCCATTAATGCTAATTAGTGACCCCTTTCAATCTTTTATGAATTGGAAAACATGGAGTTGTCAAGCAACTTAACGATTTATGAAATAGTCAGTGAAGTCATTTGTTTTCATAAATTCAATAGAGAAATTCATTACACGAGAAAGTCATATAAATTCAAGAAATCAATATACCATATGTTATCATGAGCTTGATATTATAGTTAACACAAAAGTTAAGTTGTCTATGGTCGGTCAGGCTGGAATCCCTATTTCATAGGATTTCTATAAGATGCAAATATTACCAGACGGTTTCTACAGTGACTAAGCTTTATCTAAAGTTGCAGTTGTCTTACAAATTTGTGCTCCATCTAGCTAATACATTGCGCAATTAGTAACAAATTCTGCATTCCTTGCATTGGCATATATTTTTTTGTGCATTTTTATCGGTTGGAGTGCTCATGGCAATTACTTTAAAAAAAAACCGCAAAAGTCAGGACAGCTGATGACTAGGGGAATGTTATAGTCAAGCATATTAAATATAAAAGCAGCTAATGTTTGTGTACGGTGCATGATTCGCATATTAAGTTAGAAAGCTAAAAGCAGTTTTCTTTATCAGATCAGATAAAAGCAGCAAATGGAAACCAGAAGTCGAATCTTAATGTAAACATTTAGTGATAAATAATTTCTGTTTACTTTCTATTGAATACCAAAGTTATGCCTGTCAGCAGTCCTTTGAGGCTGGCAAATGTTGGTCCTGTGATCAATTACGTACGTACACAAACTTGGGCTGAGTAATATAATATTCTACGGCAGTTTTTCATGGAGTGCCCTTTGAGAAATATTAGGATAATGCGATTCGGCTTGGTGTAAAATTGGTTGAGCATTTGCTGGTGCCCCAAATTTTGAAGTCCATTTTCCTAATACGAATGTAAATTTCCTAGTTGATAAGCCGGAGAGCTTTTTTCCTCTCGTCTTGAACTTCAAATTCAGGTTTTGTGCCTCGGGTGGGCTTTTTTCCCCATCAAAATAGGACATTGTTTTACACAAATGTACTTGTGCAAGACTACTGGCTTGCTTTTAGATCCGTAAAAATGGATTTTTCCTTCATTTTTATTGTTTTGATCTTGCCTGGTGTGTATGCCATAAGTGTATTAGCTCATAAGTGCTTGAAGTATAAAAATTGAGAATCGTCCATGATGGCCACTTTAAAGATGGCAATTTTGGACGTCCTCCAAACACCCAATTGGAAGTTCTTATGCCTGGGCTTGGATGGTCTCCAGATGTCTTCTATTACCACAAGTTAACTAAACAATGGTTGTCGAATCGATAAGTGCAGATCGCCAAACAAACCCATTTCCCAAATATATACAGTATTATAGTTTCAGCCGCGAGCTAGGATACTAGGTGCAATTGGACTTGCCTAAACAAATGTTGTGTAACCTAATCTCCTTTATACGCTAATATTCCATATGTGCTTCCATATATTGGGACCCAGGTTACATTTAATAAACTTCCATAAGATGGTACTCAATTTTTAATGGTCTCAACAACTTTTGTAGCCTTAATAATAATACTTATACACTGTATAATACATGTTAAAATATTAAATATGTAGGAAATGAACCAAAAGTGACATGTACATGTACAGAAATGATACTGTCCATTACGTGAGGTAAATTAAAAGTAAAATTCAATTAAAGGAATGTGCAGTAAAGTTGCAGCAAACAATGTAGATACGTAAATATAATAAAATTAGATGCATGTAAACCAGAATGTCAGCAAAATCACTACAGAATTCCGCCTCGCCATCTACTGACCATAATGAATGTTTCTTCAATTCCTTATTCACCCACCTACAATACAGACTGATTATATACCCCCTTCGAGCTCAATGATTCCTCCCAACCACTCCAACCCAATACTCTCAAAACTAATATTTATGACTTGTCCCGAGGACATCGCTTTAGACAGG
>JAQFYZ010004868.1:0-10360 GCA_034695085.1 Cylindroiulus punctatus
GCATATAATTGAGACAATTTTGTCCTAAAATCCAGCAAATAGCAGATCACATAAACAGATTTGTCCTTAAAATCCAATTGCTAGCAGATAATTGAGACAATTTTGTCCTAAAGATCCAATAGCTAGCAAAGCATTAGGGCAATTTTTCAACAATGATCTTGGTCCAACTCTAGATCGGGACCCTAACACAGGGTTCGCCACGATACACATGGCCACAAAAGCAGGCCCTACATGTACCGAGCGTTTCTAGGTCGTTACGTGCGTTTCAAAGGGCATTCACCTTTTTGACAGGAAATTGGGCTGATGACGCGCGCGTACGGATTATGATGCAAGCGTAGGGATTATGACGCGCGGGTCATGCCCTATAAAAGGACAGGCAAAATCGCAGAAAGTCAGTCTGGACCACACTCACACCGAAGAAGGTCCTCTCCTCTCCCCTGGACCACGACGGCCAAGACGTCCCTGGCAACGACCGCACCTGGAGCCGTCCATCGACGCCTGGACGTCCGCCGATCACGGGATCCTCGACCGGCCTGCCGCACATCGTCCATTCTCGTTCCGTATTTAAGTAAGTTGTACAACGCGTTTTCAGATATCAATAAAATATATTCGAACAATAAAAAAGCTGTGTCGGAATCTTCTTTTCTAAATTGAGCGGGCACATCTCAACACGCTCGCCAAAGTGGTGACCCGAACTTTGAGCTCATCAAACACAGCCTTATCGGATTCCGACCTCCTGACCCGACCTCAGGAGCTCCCGACCTGCCGACCCGACCTCAGGAATCCGACCTCATTGGATCCCGACCCGACCTCATTGAATCCCGATCCGACATCATTGGATCCCGACCCGACCTCATTGGATCCCGACCCGACCTCATTGGATCCCGACCTGAACTCATTGGAGCCCGACCTGACCTGGAAAGCGTCCGACCTGTCGACCTCATTGTAAGTCGACCTCCAAAGTGTACGACCTGCCGACTGCAGTGGGAGCCGACCTCGCTGGAGATCCAGCACCAACTGTGCCCGACCTAGCCAATGAGCTGACCGCTCAGCCAACCCAATTCACGATGTCGCTGCCAGTGACCGCCGACCTGCTGTCAGGACAATTTCCAATTGCGGACCCGACCTCGAGCAGTCCCGCAGCAGCAGCTGCACTATGTGGGGTGACTTTTAAACCCCCCGCATTTGCCGAACCAACCCAGCCAAGTGGTTCCGACTGGTGGAGTGCCATCTGAAGAATCACTCCTTCACGGCGGACACCACGGAATTCGAGAAGGTGCTGATGGCCCTCGACACGACGACCGCGCTCATCGTGTCGGACGTCATCGAAAATCCGCCATTAGAGAGGTGTTACGAGAAACTCAAGTCGCGCCTCATCACCGAGTTCTCTGAGTCGGACGCGACCCGACTCCAGAAACTCATCCTTGGCCTCCAGCTCAGCGATCGTAAGCCGTCGGCCGTGCTCCGCGAGATGACGACCCTCGCCGCCGGATGGATGAGCGACGAACTCCTCCACGACCGATGGCTCCAACAACTACCACACAATCTGCAACAGTTGCTGGCTCTTAACGCGGACGACTCGCTCGCCGCCCACGCCAACGCATCAGACAGAATCTGGGAAACCAATGACACATAGACATCGGTCCAGGTCGCGCAGCTCCCGACCTCCGTAGCAGCTCGCCTGACCCCAGCAGCAGCGCAGCCTACGCGGAGCGCAGAGCCCACCGCGCTCGAAGGACTCTTCGCCAGAATGGACGCCTTGGTCGCCGCAATGGCAACCATGCAGGCAAATGCAACGGCAGCTCAAGCCACGTCCGCAGCGATGCAAGCTTCCATCGCAGAGATCCGTGCCCGACAAGACGCACCGCCGCATGGACGCTCTGGCTCCTGACAACGTTCCTCCTCCCGACGCCGAGCCAATACCCCTCGCCGCAATCCTACCGACCCCGACGTTTGCTGGTATCACCAGACCTTCGGCAACGAGGCCGAAAACTGCCGGCCACCGTGCAAATATGCGCCGTCGGAAAACTGGCGCAGCCGTCGCTTGCTCAGGTGAGCGGCGGCACGTTCGTCTCCTACCGCCTTACCATCTTCAACCGGCGCCGCCTTCCGCTACCGACACCCGCCAGCAGCCGCACGCACTGCAGTTGTTCGCCGCAAACGGAATCCCTATCGCTACCTACGGTTCCCGACTCTTGTCCGTGGAACTCGGCCTCCGCAGAGAGTTCCAATAACCGTTCGTCATCGCGGCCGTTGCACAGCTGATCATCGGATCCGACTTTTTGGGAAAGCTCAGACTCCTGGTCGACCTCAAAAACAAACGCCTCGTCGACACGGAGACACCGCTATTCAGTGTAGCTCGATCCGAGCCCGGATGTCCCGACTCCATCTCGGCTGTGTCTGCCGACACCGTGTTCCACCGGCTGCTTGCTGCATACCCGGATTTGGTCCATGCAGCACCTGGCGCAGCGACCCCGAAGCATGATGTCGTCCACTTCATCGAGACCACTGGCCCTCTAGTCTTCGCTCGCGCCCGCAGACTTCCACCGGACCGCCTCAGGGCCGCGAAGGACGAATTTGCGTATATGCTAGCGCAAGGCATCTGCCAACCATTGAAGAGTCAGTGGGCAAGTCCTTTGCACCTCGTCAAAAAGAGCTCGGGCGGCTAACGACCTTGCGGGGATTATCGCCGACTCAACGCAGCGACCATTTCCAATCGCTACCCAGTCCCCCACGTGCAGGACTGCATCCAGGCACTTCGTGGGAAGCGCGTGTTCAGCACGCTGGATTTCACACGCGCCTACCATCAAATTCCGGTCAACCCTGCCGACGTACCGAAGACGGCCGTAATCACGCTGTTTGGCCTCTTTGGGTTCCTGGCCATTGCGTTCTGCCTCTGCAACGCAGCCCACACATTCCAACGATTCATGCACCGTGTGTTGGACGGCATGGACTGTGCCATCCCATACTTCGATGACGTATTCATTGAATCGGACACCGAAGAACAGCACCTCATCGACCTGCGTGCCGTGTTCGATCAGTTTCGCGAGTATGGGATCATCCTGAACCCGTCAAAATGCGTTCTTGCCCATCGGACTCTTCCCTTTCTCGGCCACGAAGTCTCCGCTGATGGCCTCCGACCTATTCCCGAAAGAGTGAGCGCTCTCTTGTCATTTCCCGAGCCTGTCGAAGTCCGCGACATGAGACGGTTTCTCGCAACTCTGAATTTCTACCGTCACTTCATCCCGGCCGCAGCTCAACATCAAGCCATCCTGCACGACTTCCTCAAGGACGGACGGAAGAACGATCGTCGCCGCATCGAGTGGTCGGACGAGACCCGAGCCGCGTTCGTCAAGTGCAAAGCGGACCTTGCCGACGCAGCTACACTGGCGCACCCCTCAGCCGACTGCAAGCTCGTCCTCTCGGCCGACGCTTCTGCCCACGCCATCGGGGCCGCGCTACAACAGGTCAACGATGGCGACCTGCAACCCCTTGCATTCTTTTCAAGGAAGCTCTTGCCGGCCGAATGCAACTATAGTGCATTCGACCGTGAGCTTCTGGCAACATACGCGGCAATTAAGCATTTTCGTCACATGGACATGGTCGAGGGACGTGAATTTACCGTTTACACCGACCACAAGCCGCTGACATTCGCCATTCGCCAGCCGTCCGACCGATCATCTCCGAGACAGCTCCGCCACCTAGACTACGTCGTCCAATTTACGACAGACATCCGACACGTAAAATGCGAAGACAACATCGTGGCCGATGCTCTGTCCCGAATTGAGGCGATCACTGTTCCATCGCCCATCGACTTCCCGCAACTGGCAACTGCACAGGACGATGATCCGGAACTCCTCGCAGTTCTTGCCGATCCTGCGTCGTCCTCCCTCGTCGTCCTCCCTCCCATTAGCCGGCGAGCCGACTTTCACTCCGAACGTGCCCGCAGCCGTCATCGTGCCCCCGACAGCACTGGCAACCGTCGCAGCTCCTCCGCGGCCTCCGCCAGAAGTAGAGGTCCAAACAGACTGCGATTGTCCAACCGCACCCGACGAAGCCTCGCCGACCGACCTCACCTACCGACCTCACCTACGGTGTTGAACATGGTGGTTCGGCTTCACATGAGCTCCTGCAAAAATGTATATTTTGACATGATTTTTGAGCTATAATTGGGATTTTCAGCTTGGATCATCTACATAAGGTGGTTATTGAGGTTTCTTAATGGAAAAGGTAAAGTAAGAATCTTTATTTTTAAAAAATAACTTGATTTTTGACTTGCAATTAATTAAGCCTACTTATCTCACTTATTTTCTAAGAAAATTTCTAAATTTTTTTTTTGGTGGACACTTGGACCCATATTTTTTCTAATTAACCTTGTATATGTTGCACATATTAATTTCGATTTTTAATTTTGTTGCTCAAATTATTAATTTTGTAATTTTTGTATAGTTTAGTTAAGCCTACTATAGGCAAAATCTGGGAAAAAAATTGTGTGTTCTTTTTGTTAGAATTTATTGTTCTAGGGCTAATAACTTGATGAATCTGTGCGATTCTGGAGGAAGAGCTGCTATAGTCTGCCATTTGCATTGCTGGATGGAAGTGCTGGGTGTTAGCTGCTTAAGGAAAATGGACATCAGGATTGTTCTCTGGAAAACTACTGCTTTTCTATGGACTCATTAGTAAGATAAGGGGTTCCTTTTGAATTCTATACAGGAAAAATAAGGTAAGAGGCAGTAATTTTTAAATTATTAGGAGAAACAAAAGATTTTCCACAAGCCTAAGTGAGGCCTATTTTTTCGAAATTTTGCTGTGATTATTTGTCCCAGTATTTGGTAGATCAGTGGCCTTTTGCTAGTTATTGGCATAATTTTCGATTTCTAAGCTAACTATTAGTGTTATCATGTACTTGATTTTTCTCATTTTTCTTAGGAGTGTATGCAGGTGAAATTGGATGTTTGCCTGGCTTTGAATAACTGGTGGGTTTAGAAGCCTATGCTTCAAAGCTGAATATACTAATAGTGTTTTTTCCAGCTGTATTGTAAGTGTGAAATTTTTATGGTTGCATAGGCGCCTGCCTTGCTCCTAATTTATTCTTGTGTCTTAATCAGGCTATACCGAATGCAGCTGAAGGAGGAGCAATATTGGCTCTTGTTTCGGTAATTTTGAAAAGGAGGAATTTTTGATCGAGTTTTTTCCTGCTGTTCACTGTTACAGGCTGTAGACTGTTTATGGATGAAACTATGGATCCACATAATAACGAAAACGTTTTTAATCTGCAGTTTCTTGAACAGCAGACTTCCACTTTGATGGATTTAGGTGTAGGAGACAAAACAAGAGCACCCGCAGAAGTGAGAGAGCTCAGTGAAAGTGACAGGGGAAGTGTAACTCCCCAATTAGAGTCAGGGGACCAAGAGGGTTGGCTAACTGTTGGTAGAAGGGGTAGAAGAGAAATCCCAAAACCCAAGGATACCACACTCAACTCAGAAGATTGCATGGAGTTG
Organism: Cylindroiulus punctatus; assembly: GCA_034695085.1. Classification (NCBI taxonomy): domain Eukaryota; kingdom Metazoa; phylum Arthropoda; class Diplopoda; order Julida; family Julidae; genus Cylindroiulus; species Cylindroiulus punctatus. Next base: position 5,502 of record JAQFYZ010004868.1, read on the forward strand.
GGAAACAACCAGGGGGGTCAGCATCCTTTCCTTTCCATGCCACCCATTGGGGAATCAACCCCACTACATGGAAGTACAGTGGCTGAGATAAACCAAATAGACACAACATCCGGAAAAGTGACCTATGCTAGTAAGGCGAAACGGCAAGCAAGTAAAGGGAATACTCTTTAAATAACTTGACACAGCCAAATTTCCTTACAATCGCACGACGTTTTGGTAATTTAATACCTTCCTCAGGTGCTAATTTTATTCATAAACAAAACAAAATACGCGGTAGCGCAACCAACACGCAAACGAAAAATTACCAGAAAGATCAGAAATTAGCCCAGGAGAGACTTACAACTAGCAAACCCTCCCCCCAACCCCACGATGTAAAAGAAGCAATTGTACAACCCCCCAAACACTGTGATTGGGTGATGCCACATTGGCAAAACATCCCAACTACCATAACTAACAAGGTAAATAACGACCCAGTATCTCACAAGTACCCCACACCAACCTCTATAATGAGACCACAACATGATAGTAACATTAGGGAGAGGCGGCTCTAATTAAACGAATTATCTGAGATTGATGACTCCTCAACCACCATGACGACCAACATAGACCATGAGGTCAAGGACGAATTGGGTACAGAGGGCCCCACTACTTATATGCGAACATACCACTAAATATGGTGGACAATGTAAAAAACCTAATTACCTAAACACATACCTCATCTGGTAGCAAAACTACATCACAAAAACTGGTTATAAACCAGCAAAAACAGCCCCATCATTGTCTAAGATAATCTCAGTCTCGCCATCATCGTTGTTTTAGGGTAGGTGGCGCTATATTCGTTAGCATTACAAAGCAAAACTTCAGTTTTTAAAAAATTAATTAGCCAGGTGGCGCTGGGCTGGGTTAATTTTCGAAATAGAACATGGAATCCCGCCTCTGTTTTGGCGCTCCAGCCTCCACACAGCTTCAACATTTTTTGGCGCTATAGTTACGAAAATTAGTGTTGAAAATTAATAAAATGTGTCACTACGATTCTAAATGAAAACACACGAAATCTATGGCCAAATACGATTTTAAATTAATTAATTGGTACGCGTCATACCTAGTGGAGCTGGGCAGGGCCAATTTTTGAAAAGTTTTAAGAAATGGGTTTAAAAAAACACCTGTTCTAGTCTACACGACGAGGCGATACTGGAGATCTACTTATACGTCACCCCTCTTTTTGCCAACCTCTCATACCGTTGTCGTCTGCCAATATGTCCGATGGGTGTAGAAAACAACGAATCTTGGGACATGTTGAAGCTGGAGGGGATGTAATGTTCGATGTCAACCATCTTTTGGTGCTTTTTTGGCAGGTGCCAACAGTTAAATTGGGATTTTCATCTGGGGGAAGTAAATTTCGAGAGTCCATAGCCTTCATTTTTTATCTTGGGATCGTTGTTATTCACTTCCTTATTGGTGGGGGTGCATTGTCTGTCCTCCCCTCTGATTTCCTTGTCTCCTTTCCTATCTGTTTTCCAATTTTCTTTTTTACACCCATTACTTCTTGGCGGAGGAGTGGGAAGCTTCCATTTCTCACTAGAAATGGGCAATTTGGTTTTGGGTGCAAGTCGGAATTTTGGGTAACAAATAGGAGGAATCCTCTCCACCACTACACCGTCAGGTTTCTCGTTCCTTAGTGGTGGTGTAATAAGCACGGGGGGTCGCTTCATTCCCAATTTCATAAATGCCGGGACTAAAACTTGAGGTACAGATCCGATGTTCTTCGCTATATTCACCGTGTTTTCGTTCTTAAAAATGTGAAAGTTCTCCTGTAGTCTCAGTCCACGTATGCCGCTGTCACGGTCGATGATAGTGGGATGTTGCAGATCGAATGTGTGTCGCGCATTTAGCATCACATGGTTGGCCATGGCGCTTTGGAAAAATTCCTGTCCGTTAATGCGAGTCCTGTGGTTGTGCAGTCTCTCCTTCATTTTTTTCGTCGTATGTCCAATATATACAGCTTCGCAGTCCTTGCAGTCTACTTTATACACCACCTTTGACCGGTCCATTACGTGGGTGGGGTCCTTTTTCCCAGGTAGGAAAGACGTCACCGTTCGACTACATCTGGGGGCTATTTTTAGCCGGAACGGTTTCAACAGCCGTTGCAGCCGTTTAGTAAAGCTTTAGTAACAACATTTAAAGAGTAACAAAGTGCTTGCAGTTTAAGGTACCGCCAGACCTTTTGACAGGAAATACAAGGCTGGTAGAGTTCAATTCAATTCATTTCAATACATTACCCCACAAGCAGCAACTTAATGCCATATGGTGGGGGGGCATAGCCCTTGTAGGGAAAAATTCCCTACATATGCAAATTAGATATCAGTGGTTGAACTGAATGAGGTTTAAAGCTGGACTGTCGCTGGGGAAGTTATTCCAGCATCTGATCGTGTGCAAGAAGAAGGACCACAGTTCGAAAGTATTACAGATGCCCACATTGTACTGAAGCAAATCATACAATAATGAACTATCAGTACAAGGATGCTACATGTTTCATATGCAACAACCATGGACACATTTCGTGGGCATGTCTAAAAAGGCTGAAGGATATCGTGCTAGAAAACCAAACCGGCACAAGAAGTGATTCAAAACAGCAGCTCTTTTTGCTGCTGAAGAAGAAGTAGACGGAATCGAGATTATTGAAGATGTTGGCAAGTTAGAGGAAGACATCGTGTTGCACCAACTCCAAAAATTACTGGTGCGAGTTCAACTTTGATCAGCCGAAATGTGTGGAAATGTATGGGTTCTCCAGGACTGACGTTTACCAAGAAACAATTTCAATCTTATAGCGGACATTCAATTTAATATATTACCCCACAAGCATCAACTTAATGCCATATGGTGGGGGGCATAGCCCCGGTAAGGAGAAATCCCCTACATCTGCAAGTTAGACATCACTGATTGAACTGAATTAGGTTTAAAGCTGGACTGTCATCGGGGAGGTTATTCCGACATCTGATCACTTGCAAGAAGGACCAAAAGTAGGCATCTAAATGTCAGGGGATTAAAATGATTGTGCCTGCTTCTGTTGTGGTTGTTGGGCATGAGTATATGGGATGCGAGGTTCGAGGTACTGTGTTGATTGAACCGTTCGAACAATCTTATAGATAACTTTTCCCGTCTTGCTCTCAGCGAATCAAATTTGAGGGTGGAGAATCTCGGTCACACTTGCTGAGTGATGGTAGTTACCCTTAACAAACCTGGCTGCCCTCCGCTGGACCATTTCTAATTCTTAAATTTGTTCTTCCTGTGAGGGTTCCAAATAAGAGCGCAGTACTCCAACATAGGGCAGACCAGGGTTATAAATCCAGTTTCCTTTACATGTTCCGGGCACTCACGGAAAATTCGTTGGACAAATCTGAGGCATCGGTTTGCTGCGCTAATAATCATGGTAATATGGTGATTCCAAGAGATTATCAGAGATATTAACACCAAAGTACTTGTCCGATTTGGCAACGGTGAGTGGGACCTCACCTAAGCTGTATTGAGGATTACAGGCACACTTCTCCTTATTTAAATGTAACTGCCAGTCGTTACATTACGTCTTAGACAACCAGGTCCCTCTGTAGTTTTTTAGAAGAATCTTGGCCCTTGTCCACTTCGTCAAACATGGACCCATCGTCAGCAAAAAATTTAGAATTGCACGAAAATGAGTTCTGTATGTCATTTATGAACAAGAGGAAGAGTAATGGCCTGAGGACGCTTCCCTGAGGAACACCAAAGGTCACATCAACCCAGCCCGATTCGGCTCCATTGAACATAACTAGCTGCTTCCATTCTGACAGAAATGCCGATATCCATGTAACAACAAGGGGAGTAATACCGAAGGATTTTAGCTTGAGAAGTAAATGCTGATGAGGGATGGTATCAAATGCCTTCGCAATGTCTAGGAATATAGCATCAACCTCTATTCCTTTGTTTAATGCACTTAGAATTTCATGAACGAATAGAGCCAGCTGTGTTTCACAGGATCGTCCTTGCCTGAACCCGTGCTGTTGGTCAATGATTAAATTCTCATGGTTCAGGTAGTACAGCATTTTTGAATCAAGTATATGCTCTAATAATTTAACAAGAACTGATGTGAGTGACACCGGACGATAATTACATGGATCCTTGGCGCAACCTGCTTTAAAGATTGGACATATATTCGCCGACTTCCAATCCTCTGGAATACTGCCAGCGGAAATAGATTGTTGGAAAAGTAGCGAAAGAAATTGGCTAATCACGGGTGCCAGCTCCTTGAGTACTCTAGGCAAGATGTTGTCTGGTCCCATGCTGTTTGTTACAGATAATGAAACAAGAAGTTTCTCAACTCCTTCTCTTGCGACATGGACATTTTCCATTATCATGTGGGTAGTAGGTTCGAGTTTTGGCAATATAGTGTTTTCTTTTACAAACACCCCCTGAAATTAGGCATTTAAAATTGTTGCTATTTCGTGACTATCAGAGGTCATGTTGCCATCCTTCCCGACAAGGGCAGATATTGAGTTGGGCTATTTTCTTAGAGATTTGATATATTTAAAGAAGAATTTAGGATTGTCTTTCAATGATTCTTTAAGTATGAGGTTTTTGAATTTTGAATGTTCGTCAAATAACAATTTCTTTAACTTTAGCCGGAGATTTTTAAATCTGACTTCCTTTTTGTTGCAATTACTCACAACAAGAGCCGTGGCTGGCCATAAAACTTATCTATAATAACTTCAAAGGTCCCCGGCGCACATCTGTACAGGGTGATGTCTGGTCAGCAAGTGAATCAAAGATGGCGCCGGGGTAACAAAATAAAAAGGTCAGCTGACGACCTGTCAGCTGACCGGTAGCAC
>JAQFYZ010004869.1:0-10358 GCA_034695085.1 Cylindroiulus punctatus
TGTAGGGTAGGGAATTAAGAGTTGACGAAATTAAGAGAAAATTTGGCCAAAAAATTACAAGTGTGCAGTGAGCATAATGCAACGACGATGGAATGGCGGCCAGCGCGCCAACCGGTCACAACTGTGAAAATGCAATAGCGCTTCAGCCCAAAGCTTCCGCAAGGGAGGGTCGCTCAAAAATGCCGTCGAGGAAAACTGAAATTGCTAGAGGCTGGCACACGCCCATAATATATTTAAAAATAAAAAGAAAGAAATCCGAAATGGAAGGTGAGACCTTGGTTTTATTTGGTTTTGATAGTTGTTCCATAATTACACGTTTACCCGCATACACGCGTGATTGTAATACGTGTGTTTCGAATCTCGCGCTTCCTTCTTTCTACTGCGAGGATGATAAAAAAATGCAGACGCCATTCCTGGTCTATGTTAATAGATTTTGAAGTTGTCATTGAAGTTATCGAACGCGATGTTTCCAATTGTTTACCTGCCACCTTTGCAATCGGATGACTTAAATTCTAGCATTGAAAGACTTCATAATTGTGTAGATTCGATGTCATTGCGATATGCACGAATCGAGGAGTTACGATTGTGTCACCAACTGACTGATCATTACGTTATGGTAATGTTTGCTACTAAGCTAGGGTTCAATTGGTTGTCATAAAGTTCTGGGTACATGTACACTGTGGATGTAGTTACATTGAAATGCACGATTCGTTCATGATTCAAATTCACGAATCCTAGTTAACATTTTCGACCATCTCGACATCACCTTAAATTGGAATACTAATAATTTCAACTAAAACCTATCGATTTTCATTTCATCAGGGTCAAGTTGAAGATACTGTGTCAGTAGGTTTTTCTCCGAAGTTTGGACATTCCTTGACACTGACACTTCGTGAAGGTTTGTTAAACCTTTAACTCTAAAACGAAAAGTAGTTCAAACCGTACACCGTGTGAATAATCGAGTTATTTTATGGTAAAGGAAAAGTCAATCAATTTTAGACAAGTCATTTAATCCGAGTATGCTGGTTTGTCATAAATTCACTTTATATTGTAGAAAATGAATATTATATATTTGATGTTGGCTTGTTTTAAATATGGCTACTATCATGTCATGAAGTCTTTCCACTCAACATTAATATTTGTTTTATAGTTTCACAAAATGCTTCGCCAGGTGCAACGATGCAAGTGCAACTTTTTAATATATATGCCGCCTTATTAGATTGTATTAAACCAGGGGTATGTAATAGGCTTGTATTCCCTAATGTTTGTCTCTGAAGCTATACTGGTAAAACCAGGAAGTGATGGAACTATGGGTCAAATGTGCTGACCAATAAAGTCAAAGCGCCTGTTGGCGATTGATTCAGTCTAGTTGTGTACAATCAGTGCCACTGAACGGACATTCACCGACTGATGAGACATGGAAGCGCTTATCGACAAGCCACATCTCTCCTTCATGGCTGTCCTTCAGTTCCATCAGTTCTTGTTTTTACTATGGTGCAGGAGTACATTTTTAAAACATGTGAACCATGTACAATGTGCACAGTGGACAGTGTGTTTCATATTTATATCTCAAACTTAATTCTTGTTAAATTCCTAGACTGAAATTTTAATATCATTGTATTGGCATTATATACGCTGCCCATTATGTCCGTTGAACTATAGAGTAGTTCTAGAGAATTAACGAAAATTTAAATGGACCAATAGAATGCATGAAATTGTCTTCATGAATGCTTTTTGCTTCTGACTGCTCGCTTATGTGTTAAATTTTATCGTTTTTTCCTCTCGTTACCAGAACTTGATCATATTAACTGGAGTGCGTGTTGATATCAGCATGATGTGTGCATCAAATCAACGAATACCACATTCACAACTTCAGATTTCAGCAAAGCCTTTGCATCAAAAGAGTTTTAAGATCTTTGTAAGTTAATAAATATGCCCTCCATATTTGTGAACATGATTGACCACTTCATGATCTCTTGGTTCTTTTTCTAGTTTATACCAATTTGCAGTCATACTTTTTCACCTGTAGAAGAAATCACGGTATTTTGATGCAGATCTTTTAGTTTTAGTTGAAATTATTTTCGTTGTGACGTGTTACTAACAAGTAATTTAAATATCGTAGTTGAAGATAACCAGCGTTTCTACATGTAAATCGTTAAAAGCTTTTGCAGAGAAAGTATATATAAATGTTACTGGAGTAATAACAGCAAGCACACCTTTTGAAAAGATTAATGAGAAAGGTATCTTACTTATATTTTAGTTTTTGGAGTGCGACTTACTCGCAAAATTTCTTGTGGTATTAGCATTATTTATCTATTAATATTATGCTTTGGTATATTGCGTATTTATTTTATGTTTCTTACAGAAAGGATGTGTTTTTTCACTATGGCTGATCAAACGGTTCATTGTGAACATCTGTACGAGTGTTGCTCATCGAACTCGTCTTTGCTTATAAGAGTTGTCAGTTCAGTTTGCTTAACTGCTTTTGAAAAAGGGGATATCATCAGGATTTCACAAATACAGGTAGTTGGCAGATTGATATAATATGAGGTTCCAGTTTATAGTCGAGCTCAATTCACTGAAGGTTATAATGTAGCATTTTTCACAGCTGTGGGTTCTGCAGGGAAAATTTCCCAAAATCCTATAATATGAAATCGTTCATTTCAGTGCAAATTACCATGATATCTTTTTGGTTTTTTGGAAGTTAACTTCTCTGGTATGGTTTATGCTTATAGATAATGAACTTTTATTTGAATTGGCTTTGCATTGATTACTTTCAGATTACTGAGCAACATAATGTTGTTCTAGGCATAATGCACATGGATTGTCAAAGCGGACTATTCCGTGTTGCACCAGATGGTACGATTTCAGTTTTGCCCCTTCATCACGCTGCCAGAATACAGCCCATCGAATGGCATAAGGCAAGTGTAGCCTTATGTGCATGCCATGCAACAGCTTGAAATGCTTGAAAGATTACATGCTGTCATTTTAACTATGCCAGCAGAATTTATGAGAAACCAATTAGCAAACTAATGTTTCATCGTTATAATTCGTATTATTATAAAATTAGGTCAAAGAAATGCATTGCTGGTGGACTGCGGTGGGAATTATGGAAGCTAACTCTAAATCTCTTCGAAGTTTTCTTTTATCAAAAGGATTTTTGGCTAACAGGCCTGTTGTTTTTGCTGACCCAGCGAGAGCACAAGCTAAAGACGGGGTTCGAAATCGTAGGAAAAGAAAGATTCATGACGTCTGTAATAAAGGAGGGAAGAAGGTCGATAGCAGCGTGGGGAGAACCACCAATTCATCTTTGAAAGATGCATGTGACGATTTTCCATCACATCCTGGGAGAACTACTAGTTTTGAGATTGTCCACACATCAAATGCTCAATCCTGTTTAAGTCATGTTGACAATGATGGAATCAAATGCTCTGCTTCTGTGGTAGACAAGCCAGATTGTCCCAAAGAATTGAAATTGACAAATGTGGAGGTTCCAAAAACTTCAGATGACTGGACCAAAAGCATCAAGAAATTAACAAAGTTTGAGAAGTTGGACTTTGATATGTATTTTGACATTTGTTGTCAGGTAAGACAACGTCTTTTCTGGATGCTAATTTAATCGTAATTATTTTTTGCAGTAAATAAATCTGGCCAGTTTTAATTGACTTCAATTATCTGACTTTGTAACGAAAGTTTTGTTTTAAATTTGATACGTTTGTACTTATTCACTGTATTGGCTTATTTTTGTTGTTTATCGGCAAGTGAAGTCCTTCATTGTCTGCCATTTATCTCGCTAATTACTGAAAGACTGGGCTTTTCTTGCTTAATAGGTCGTTGGGTACTATTGTGCTGAATCGGTTGATCAAATAGTTCTGAAAGTATGGGATGGAACCAAATGCCATTAGTAAGAAATTGGATTTTTTAATACGCATCTTCATCCTTTAGTGAGGATTATGATATAATAATCTTTTAATTGTTATTTCTCTTCCGGCATTCCTAATTAGCGTAAATAAAAGCCAATCTCCTGCTGTATCACTGGCAACTAAATTTGAAGATCCCAGCTTAGCTGATATCGAAGACTATTGTGTCAGTGTAAATGTATTTGGAACATACATGTTACACGCTGAGGCAGTTGAAGTAAGGAGTTTATTAATATTTATTGAGAAACTAATTTTTTATTCAAGGTTCTAAAAAGGTTTGTTTTATCGTTAATATTTTCAACACACTTGTGGAATCGCAGTGAGATAATCAACGCAATAATGTCGCTTATTTAAAATGTTATATTGGGTAATCGACATAATTTATGTCGAAGGACCTGATCTCATCACACACTGTACATGAGCAGTAACACGAGAAACTTGAGTAGTGGCTATCAGCTGGAGTAATCACGGTGTTTTTGAAATAGGGAAACATTGAAAGTGTCAGAGAATAGGTCGAGGAACAGGGTTGAGGATAACCTTCAAAACAAATAACAGAACAGTACCAAATTAATGAATAAAGGCCTTGGATAAGTGTAGGATGCAGGTGTGCAAAGTGTGCAGGTTGTGCATTGGCCATGTCATCCCTATACATGTCTTTTCACATTTTGCAGTGGGATCATATCAGTTGTTGGGTAGTCATCCTAACATTTGGCATAAATGAAATCATCATATTGCCTCTCACTGTGATTGTACATATGTGTTGCCACTATTTATGATCCCATCTTCATATTTTTGAATTAGTTAATGTTTTTTTTAAAATCTTAAAAGCAAAATATTTTATTTTCAGTTATATGACATTGTTAAACTGAAAAATGTGCATGCCCACACTGGCATTCTTGATATTCCTGCTTGTTACAGCAAATATCGAGGCATTTATGTTTATCCTAAAAATGAATTTTGGATAAATCTGGAATGTAACTTGAAGAAATTAAGGTATGTGGATGTTAATTGGATATGACCAGCTAAAGCATTTACATTTTTCAATAATATCATAACATTTGTCTAGGAAGAGTCTAAGGAAAGAAGAAAGTAATTCAACGAGTCATTATCCCATATCTAATATAAAATCCAGGATGTTAAATACATGTTCAACTGGTATGGTTTTTAAAAACACGAAAATTTGTTGTCTTGATAATTTTTTTTTTTGCTACCATTCTCAGCAAGCTTTCAAAATTTCCTTTATGAATAATTTCACTTCGTTTCAGATTCTTTATACAAAGCAACTGTCTTATCAAAATTTGATATCTTTACACCTTTTGAAGCAATGAAGAAAGATTTTCTGTCAAAAAAATCAACAGGTGCCGCTTGTAGTGAGCTACATCATTTCTTAGTTTATAAACGCAACCTTGCACTAGATATCTAAAATATTAGTTCACTTACCAATACATTTATTAGGTTTTTCAAAATAAGTTTGTTAATAGGTCAGTTTTTATTTTTTTAGGCAATGTCAATGTGGTGACAGAATCGGTGACGCTCGACCTACCTGATGTGGTAAACGGGGTAGTTGAGTGTACCTCTGGATTACTTGATTGTCATGCAACCAAACCACAGAATAATCAGCTTCAACCATCTTTCAACAGTGTTGGTCGGAAGGATGTGTTCTTTGACATATTCTGTCAGGTAAGATTGTCTAACAATCACTGAAACATTTTTACAATGATACCCTATGCCAACTGTGTTAATGTGTGAATTACATAGAAGCTGTAAAATTATATGTCGGCGATTGGGCAATGTTTCCACTTTATTATTCGGATTTCTAAAAGAACAGCTATACAATGCAAAAAAATCTCATTTACGGCATAATCAGAAATAATAGACTTGTGTACGGATAAGGTGAAAATATGGTGTTTCTAGCTATAATGCTTTTAACTTGTTCTCAAAGGTTATTGGATGTTATAATAATGCTCAACCTCTCAAAGTAATTCTGAAAGTCTGGGATGGAACGAAATGCCAAAAGTGAAGTGTTTCCTCAATTTTATGTGGTTTACTTCGAGTGATTATGTTCTAAATATTTGCTTTAAATTAGTGCAAAAGGTAGAACACACTATGATTCATGGATTCCTATCTTTGAAGACCGACTTTTTGATGACATTGATGACTATTGTGTGTATGTGAATGTATATGATGAGTATATGGAAATGGCTCGTGAACTCAAGGTTAGTATTACATCCATGTATTAATTATTCCATAATACCATTTTTAAAAAATGTCCAATTGATAGAAATTTCCTGCCTTGTTCTATTGAAGTCTGACATACTTTGCTCCGAATCATTATTATAGCTTAGCGCTGTAGTAAAGCTGTGCAATATTAAAGCACGCAATGGAGTTTTCTCAATGCATGGTGGACGAATTAGGCGGCGGGGGATTTTGATTTGCTCCCCTAATTCAACAATTTCGAAATCACTTGTTACTGATTTAAAAACACTGAGGTTTGTAACAAATTATTTTAATTATAATATTTATGAAAGAAGGTAAGAGTTCTTTATTATTGACCAGAATTTTATTATTTGCATCTGTAAATTTGTATCCTATAAATTGACTAAGCCAATTGCCATAAGTAAATTGTTTATAGGGAAGCTCTGAGCAAAGACAAGGCAGCAGATGCTGGCATTGGATCATCCAAACCGATACATGGTGTTGATGATTCAAATGGCCGTAACCAGCACAGTTATCAAGGTTATTGTTAAATATTAATGATTTGATTGTTACGTACGTTGCATGCCCGTTTCCGTTTATATTTTCGAAAACCTGTGCGAATTACGTTGTATTGTGTCACAACCACGTATGTCATTGAAGTGCCGAATAAGGAACTACCTAGAGAACCTGACAGAAAAGTCGAAGTTTCGAAATTGGTCTCATCGCCCCAAACATCAAAAAGAGCAACAATAAAGTTTTTTCCAAATATCGTTTGTGCAGGTATGTGTTTTCATAATTTTCTGACAGATAATGGCCTAGTCACAGGGTTAGAGAACAAAGTTTGGCTATCGTGATTATTATCAATTCCAAATCGTAAATTTTTAGTTCCAATTAATGGTTGTCCGTTACGCCACAGTTCCGTCGCTAGAATCAAGAGATCGCCAGTACCAGGAAAGTTTTGCTTCAGTGGAACGTTATTAGACATCCATCCAAGGGCTGATGAGGTTGAAAAACTTGTTAAATGGTTTTGTGTGAGTTGTGAAAACACGTAAGTTGTACATCCTCATCTTGGTTTCCGGTAGAACATACACATACAAACTGTTCACTGGATCAACTGACAAATTCTTGAACCATTGAAGCATGAACCAATACTTCACTAATTGTTTTTCGTAATTTAGATTTCGTAGAATTTTCATGTCATCGAATACATAAATGACCCATAATGTCATAAATATTCTAAGAAAAAGGCCGTATGATCTATTTCAATATATGGAGTGCAGTGAACTAGACAGTTTCGAAATCACCTAGTTAATTGATATGGGGTCATGTGTATTGCACTTGATTTCTGGCAGATTAATGGCCAAATTAAAACCTGAGAATGAGCACACATGGCAATTTCTATATCGTTAATCATGGACTTTTCAATTATATTTTAAGGTTTTCGTCAGAAGATGTGAAAGGTTATAAAGCTTTAGGGCACTACAGGTATCAGTGCTCTTGCAACATAAAACAGAGTGAGGCGAGCAGCACAAGTTAGTAAAGAGTTTTAAAACTGCGGTTATTTCCTGATTAGCGAGCCATTGATACCATGAATGGTATATTATTTCAGCAGATACAGTCCAGGTTTTGGAGCCCATTTTTGTTTCATGTCTCACACTATGTGATAGGAAGAATGAGCAATTAAAAGTAATGGTGTATGGACCACAAGCTGTAAGTCACTTTGAAATTTTCTGTAACACCATAATCCAAACATGATTGTTTTTTTCTTCATCTTTTTAGTGTATGTTCTTCCGCAATTATTCTGTCATTGATTTCCTCGATCACCGAGATGTCAGGGATCGATTTGTTGAGCTGTTTCAAACTTGGTGCAATCCACAAGGTTGTTTGACGAAATCATCTTTTGCAATGCATTGCCAGATATGTTCTACACCAGACAAAAATGGCAATACAGTCTATAGCATCGTTCATACACAATTGATACCATTTCATAAAATAATCAGAATTTATTGCTAACAATTGGGTGTTTTGTGATGAAGTGTGCATTCTTGTTGCAGCCTTGAGTGCACACAAGTTAGCTTCAAGATTGTCTGACATTTTAGAAAAAAAAATTCAACAAGAATATATGAAATTAAAGACTCGACTAATTGAATTTCATTGTTTAGAGCGGCAAAATTTACATACAGAACTGAACACTGTCAGAGTGTACTTACAATAACACCAATAAGTTTGCAAAGCATATAAGATCATTTTATTGCCCAAATCGGGGATAAACTTTTGTATGAAACATTTTTTAATTAAACTATTTTTCGTCGTGCCGGGAACATAGGATCACTGCATCAGTTCTTTCTCTCCTTCATTTTCTTGGATTTTTTTGTGTGGACGGGGTGTTTTTATTAAAGTTAGGTTAATTCCGTACCAAGTACGGATCCATCCCCTAACTGGAGTCGCCTATAGTGGCCAGTTACTTAATTTGGGCTTAATAAGAAACACCAAAATTTAGTTCCACACGTTGAACTCGAGTGTTTTTAATTTTTATTACCATTTCCAAATTCCCAAAGAGTTTTCAAATCACACATGTCTAGTCACTATTTATAATTCTAACTGAAAAGCCTAACAAGGTGCACATCTAATCCTATTCCGCCTGGTGACGGATCTCGCCTGAAGACTACTAACACCCCTTAATAGGGGATACATATGCTGCTAATCGGCGCCCTAATCCGCTACACTTTCAAAAATAATAATCCTAAATTTTCTTATCACTAGATAATTAACAAGACCAATAATTAAAAAACACTTTCTCACGGTTTCCCTATTTCGGCGGCACAAAAATCACAGGCGGCATCCACGGCGAGACAGGCAAAAACGGCGAACATGTTCGGCACACGGCAGCTAGCAGTTAGGCATGCGGCAAGGCGAGCGAGTCCGGCGACAGGCGGGGGCACGCATTAACAGAGTGGCGCTCAGGCGGCCACGTGGTTGCGGCCGAGGCGTGGCCGGCAAATGAGTCCGGTGGCAGGCACGTGTCGAGGCGGTGGCCGCAGGGCGTTCGCGGCGGCAGGCGCTAGCATCTCCGGCGGCAGCAGCGATCACGGTGACCTGTGGAGCGAGTCCGACAGGCGAAGCGGCGCGAGTATCCGTCACGCGGCAGCAAAACAATTAGCCGGGGCGACGAGCGTGAAGGAGGCGGCCAAAACGAGGGCACGCGGCAGTGACGAGCGAGGCACGGGAGGCGTCAGCGAGTGCGCGAGGCGGCCACGCGATTTGGGCGAGGCGGCAGGCAAAGGTAAACGTCCCTTGGACGTCAGAACGGCCAAGTTCGATGATAAATTTGGGCAGGGGGACGCCCGTACACACTCCCAGGTAGGAACTGCCTTCACTTCCGTTTGCTGCTGCCTTTATTGGCAGCAGCCCTATTGTTTTTTCTAATCTCAATTTCTGAGGCCGTGATGCACGTGCGGACGTCAACGGTGACGTCGTCTTATTGTCCTTGACCCTGACGCACATCATTCCTGACCCTGACCTTCCTGACCCTTTGTTCCCTTTACCTATGTCCGGGACGGGGAGAAGGTCGCTGACTTGGGATCTGGTGAGTGACCCCAAACGCGTATTTTTTGGTTTGCCCTTTGTCTAGGCCTAGCCACGTGTTTCTAAAGTTTTTGAATTATTGTTCACAATTCCACATGTCTGCCCTTTTAGAATCTCGCACAGATGGTTAGGTCAGTAGCCATCAAGTGCGAGTTCAAATGCTGTGGTTGCCGGAATGCAGTATTATACACTTACAGGTCACTTATTATTTCAACGATCAACACTTCAATCTGTCTCAAAATCACTTAACCTATGCATTTCACAAGATCTAAACACTTGTCACATCAGAAAACCAACGCTTGCAATTCGAATTCTAAATCCCTTAACCTATCCCATTCAACCCTATCAAAATACTCATAATATCCTAAATTCAACACTTCCAATACTAACTCTTCACAAAACACTTGTCATATCAGAAAATCAACACTTGCAATTCGAATTCTAAATTCCTTAACCAATTCCATTCAACCCTATCAAAATACTGAAAATATCCTAAATTCAACACTTCCAATACTAATTCTGCACTTATTAATCCTTAAGGCTGATCGAAAGGGCCATTGAAAATCTGTGTTAATTTTCAGACACCCTGCATAATATTTCCACCATGCAAAACCATGCAAAATTTGTTCAGTACTTTTGCTTTAATAAATAAATAAA
>JAQFYZ010004870.1:0-10357 GCA_034695085.1 Cylindroiulus punctatus
GGTTAATGGACTAGACCCCCCTACCACATGGTACTAAAAATACTGACAGTAGGGTACTGAGTTGAATTGAATTGAGAATAGTCAAGTCAAGGTGGGAAGCTATCTTGACTTGCCTACCTTAATTGACTTGACTAAGTGCATTCATGAGATGGGATGTTTAATAAGCAACGAAATGATACATGAGCTACAACATTTTTCAAGTTTTCTGATCAAACGTGGTGTTTGGTAATCAGCAAGGACTATGTTTTCTTTAAGAACTGCTTTGAGGGTAATGTTATATTGGATCCCTCCATGCTGAACATTTGCTAATTGCTCATTATATTTTCTGCAGGAATCCAGGAGCTTGCAATCCGTTTTGGTTCAAGTCAATGTCAAACTAAACGATGTAAAAACTAGGTAACGGAGACTCCCAACATATTCTTTGCTCTTAATATTACGTCGCACTCGTTGAACTTCTACATTTTTCACTACTCTGGATATTGCTGAAATATGTGTTACACAACGTGTTAACAGAATTTCCCCTGTTTTATTCATAAAATGGGTACTAGGTAAAAATTAATTTTTTTATTTCTAGGCGAAAAGGCTTGGTGCTGCTTAATTCTGTCCTCCAACGGGTCACGCCACATGTTTTCTCAGAAAACTGTCAACAGTGGGCCCAGCATTTGAAAAAAATTGTCCTGGTGAGTGGAAATCTGTGTGGAACTCTCATAGTTGAATCACTATTTAGTTTCTCCCTACAGCCAGCAATTAATTTCGTTTGATTTTCCCACTAGCACGACACTAACATTCGCCTGCGATGCCTTTCCATGAAAATCTTGGGAGAAATTTTGAGTTTGGCGACCAAACATCCAGAACAGAACAGACACATGGCCTCGACCCTGGTACCACAGCTTGTTCCTCAACTTCTTCACTTACACGAAAGAGTGAGTTAAACTGTTTCAGCTATCAATCAGCGGATTTCCAAAAAAAAATTAAAAAAATTGATTTGTGAACTGATAAATAAATGTTACATGCATTTGCTTATAATCCGTCACACAAATCATTTACCAACTCCAAACTTTTTGTTTTTGTTTTATTAAAACAAAATCATATAGCGGTGAAATTGCCTAATTTCAGCCATTGTGTGTAGTAAGGATCATCTTAAGAATAGAGCGCTAGTTGAATATTAATGTTCTTTTGTTTTATTGTGTTTATTTTTATTTGTTGCATTTTACAGTATTATTATATTTGTGCTTGCAGTACGATAAGGTCGTGGCTCATGGCCTGCTCAATGTGTTGAGGTTCGTGTCAGGAGCTTGTCGTCCATATTCGGTATGAACTTTGTAATCATTTTTGTTGGCATCTCTATGCTGAGATTTATTTTTTATTTTTTTTTTCTAATTTCTTCCAGATGGCAATACAGAACAGGCTCATCGAAATGCTCAGCCTCAAGAATTCCAAACTTATCAAGGTAAGATGACATCTACATGTCATAAATGTTTCACAAACTGTGAAATTGTACGGGCACCTCATTTGTGTGTGTGTGTTCAGCATTGGAATAGTATCCAAAAAATGCAAGTTTCAGCACCCGCATGAATGTATCCGCATCCCAATGTTCTCGTCGTTTCAGTAAAATTTCGATCAATTTTCTACTGTTTCGGAATGACCCCTAATCCTTGTTTGCCCATTATAGATCTCGTCGACATGCGTGGCAATGTTGCCCCACTTGAGCGGGGGCGAGCGTGGAAAAACGCAGGCCGCTGCCTGGTTCGACCTCTACAGTAAATTGCACCGGTCTTTGCAATCGGAGCTCAACGTGCTATTCAGGAACTTGGAATTTGGTAGGTGGCAGGGGAGACAACATCACTTTAGTGCTGTAACGCCACTTTGAACTCATCCTGGGATTTACAGAGCAAGAAACCAGTCACGATTCAAGTGACCAGATCTTTTTCCCCTCAACATTGGAATCCGCTGATCCAGCAGCCATTTTCATCGACGCTTACCACCGGGCCATCAACATTTCCGTTTGTCTCCAAAAGATGCTAAGGTGCGTATAAATTTGTGATTCTTCTGCCTGGAATAATTTATAACTTATTTAATTTTTCTGTGTGCTAGCGTCGACTCCTCTACCATAATCACGGTGCCGGTGGATTACACCCTGGCCACCGTGAGTCGCATTCTGAAAGTCTCCGGGAAAACAATTGTAAGCATCTGAAAATTGTTTACAGAAAATGTCTAATTTGCGAACTTTAAATCTCGAATGAGCAATTATTTATTGGCTGTTATCAGTGCTTTTCCAGGATAATTTACAAGACAACCTTATATCTGAAAAGAAAAGTTCTACACATAATTTCTCACAGGTACCAATTTTTCTGAATTTGCAGGTTTCCCACAGTACCACTGACATTCACATGGTTTTGCTATATACGTATTTGCCAGTGCTGCAAAAGGAAGCACTTACAATTCTCAATAACCTTATCCTTAGGTAAGCCATCTCAAGATTTTCGTCTGTGTAAAGACCCGTCTTTTTTACAAAAAAAATCATTTTTGAGATAAATGAATGTTCATTTATATTACCTCGGTTTTAATTTCAGTTGCCGGAGGCATTTGCTGCTCCACGATCAAAAGATCCTGAATTTGTTTTATCAGACCCTTCAGTGGACGTCAGCGGTTCAACAGGGCGACATCAAGAGCAAGCACGCGTTAAGGTGGGTATTTGACGACCGCCATATAGCGTGATTCCAACCATTCAATGTTATTGTTAGGCAGACAATCTTCTTACGGATTTCATATTTTCAATTCCAGCCAACTGCGTGGTGCCGTTTATCAAGTGTTTACCACCTGGCTGAACGGTGCTGGATCTGCGACGGACCTGCGTCACCTGGGGGACGGCATCACTAGGCACATGCTCCAGGACATCCACTGTGAGCGGAGTGCTGCTGAGGTAACTTGACGTCAAGCAAAAGACCATGAGGTTGTGTCGAAATAAGTGACGAATGCATATTCTTTTTTCCAGTTTGCTGCCTTTGCTCTGCCCAAGCCAATGAACAAGAAAGGAAAGAAAAGAAAACTGGATGAGCCCGCGGCAGAGGCGCAGGCAACTCCGAGCCTGCTTGTGGACGGCAACACCTGCCGTATGGCCTTGAGAGGTAGAACATTTGAAAATTTAATTCGGAAAGATGCCGAGTGGTGACAGCTTGTGGGTGCCCCAAATAGAAAAGATTTTGGAAAAGCATGTTCATCCATCGTTTTTATTGCCAAACAGGCTTGACATCCATCGTGTACAACGGCGTCGAGGACCTCAAAGCAGGGACTTTTAAGGTAGCTGGCATCAGGTTTTTTAGATTTTATTTGCTCCTTAAAATGAGGGCCATCTTGACAGCCTGCGACTTCTTAGGTACTTTGCTCAACCGTCATCTCTGCCATGCTCATGCTCCAGCCTGGCTTGTCTGGCCGCACCGCGGTCCCTCCCTACGAGGACGTCGACTGCCGATCAGCGCTGTACGAGCTCCTGCTGGCCATCGTGGTAACCTCATGCGTTGTCTCGCATGCCTTGCTGTCCAAAGGCATCCACATCTTCTCCAGAGGACAAATGGACCGCAACCCCAAGGTGGGATGGATTTTTAACGTTCGGGACCTTCCACGTGAAGTCCATCGTCATCGCCATTTATTGATTCACATGGCCTCGAGAGCCTGTTTTCGAGACGTGGAAAACCGCAGATTTTCGCTCCGAGCGAACAGAATCTAAACACGCTTTCTTTTGACGTTGGAGCAGATCACCGCAATCTGCTGCCAGGGCCTGGCCACCTGCCGCTCGATAATCGAACCGATCCGCTGCAGCCTGGCTGAAGGGCCACCAAGGCTTGTCGAAACTGAGGAATCTGATGATAGCTGCCCGGGAACGCCGGCGTCAGAGGACACCATGGAAATTACGCTACAAGCAGAAATTCCCACAACGGTCCAAGAGGAGCCACTAAGCTACGAACCGGTTGCCATTGATAATCGCGAACTGCAGGAAGGTTTGAAACCGAGCACAGAAAATGCATCGCCCGAGGTAATGTTATTCCATCGATGTGTTTAAGGGATGTGAAGGGTTGAAACATGGCAAGATTGCGAGTCTGAATGATCATGCTATACTGAAAAGAATTTCTCTTGATTTTATAGCCATTGCCTAGTATGCCTGCTGACCCCAATGATGAAGTTGAGGATGAGGAAATGAAAGAAATGGAAGAGGAGAGAAAAGAAAAGGAAAGGGAGATCAAAGAGGATGAGGAGGTGGAGGTGGTAGAGGTGTTGGAGCAACAAAGTCCAGTGTCTCTGAAAATGGCCAAGCTAAGCGAGGTATCGTCGAAACTTAGTGAATCTTTAAGCACAGACATGGATGTGGCGGAGGAGACAGAGTGCAACAACAGCGCCACTGACGCCAAGCCGACCGCTGTGGACGTCATATTGCGCAGCTTCGTGGACAGCTTTCCAGACGACTGCGAGAGCAGAGGAGAAGAGCAAGCAGAGACCGTCTCACTGTCCGATTGAAACCTTCCTCAACAGGAGAAACAGGTTTTGTTAACACAGTTCCATGGACGCCGCGGAAACCCAGGTGGGGTCATATGCTTGAGGCGCTATAGGTCGCGCAAGCTCAGATTGCAGCTGTTGGTTTAAAAAAATTCCGAAATTTGCTCATTTGAGAAGCCCGAGCAGGAACATAGCGTCAAGCAAACATTTCTTCTCATTTATAAGTGTATTTCAAGTTGAAATAAACGAACGAGGAAACTTTTTGAAACAGCAGCTGTGAGCCGATAGAATGTTTCTCCAGAGTTGTCAGTGTATTCAAAGCAAGCTGATATACTTCCAAAACTTTCCTGCTACAAATGTGCACTTACCGGATCGCATCCCGATGTGTCGGCTGTCGAAACTGTGTTCACTTTTTTTTTTTTGGAACGATGCTTGACTTTTTGGCATTTTATGAGGCAAGGTGTGGTTAGATCAGGTCAACTTAGATTAATTTATCTTTAAGTTGACCTGATCTAACCTCACCTTGACTAAACAGCACCAGCAGTCACAAACATTTTTATGAAATTGAACATAATTTCTACAGCCGCCACATTGCGCAGAGTAAAAAAAATTGACGTGTACATTTGGAGCAGTAGGTTAGTGGTGGCAAACCTTTGTCCACTAGTTCGATCTTCAAGTTTAGTCTAAATTCATAATAGGAATCTTAAAGTAGGCAAATTCGATAATTTCAAGCGTACTCATTTAGTTTGCTTTTATCTTAGGATATTATATAATTAATTTACAGGAAGTTAAAAAATCTCATCATGGAATGAATTCCCCTAGTTGCACTGCTACTGTCGTTACTTGGCGTGACATAAAAATAAATTTTGACAGAGTATAACAATTTTTCGGTATCCTTGGCAAAAAACTGCCAGGGACTTAGCTCTGTGGTCCAAGCTTTTCCGAACTTAAGATTTCATTTCATACAGTTTCTTGTTAGACGTGAAATCTCTGGCTTCCTTTTTCAACGTCCTCAGGTCCTCGTCATCGGGCGAGTAGCTGGAATCGTCGTTGGAGTCGTCGTCCACGAAACTGCTTTCGAAGGAATCGTCCTCGCTGTCCCTGTCCTGCTTTGCTGTCTTGCCTGCATATTTGGCATGGAAAATTATCATTTGTGTTATCATTGTTTGTGACCTGAAATAATCGATGCACTTACGCTTTGCTTCTTGAGCAGCTTTTCTTGCCGGCCTTTTTGTGTGCTTGAACTCCGCTTGATGCTTGGGATTTTTCCTGTCAGGGTTAGCCAAGGTAAGCATTTGCAAAGTAACAAAAACTAACTTTTTCACAATGGAGATCCGAACCTGTAGCAGTCAATCCCAAACACGCATTCTGGCCGGCTGTCATCGGAATCCTGGCTCTTGCTCTCGCTGTCGTCTTCTTCCGCGCCGGATGTGTAGTCCTCGTCCCCGGGATGACTGCAGTCCTTGAAATGTAAGGGATTTTTCCTGCAAAACGAGGCTTTAAAATTAATTGCCCCTTTTAGGTATTACTCGTGGCTTAACGTCGCAAGTGAGGGATCACATAGGCACCTGTAGCATTTTTTCCCAAATTCACAAGACTTTCTCTTTTTGGCTGGCAGCACATCGTCTTTCGCTGGGCTCTTACGTTTGCCTGCAGTCACAGGTTTTTCGTCACAAGCCTGTAAATGTTAGAAAGCTTTTTAAGTCATTTGGGGGCTGTGTCACGTTATGAACCTTGCTCCAGTGTAGACACTATCGGAAAGTGGACTTCTCCTAACAGCTTGCATGCTGGCAGTTATTGCCAGGTGCAAAATGGACTGCTACACAGGACACCAAAGACCGGACTCAGATAATTCGATCAAAACTTGTATAATTACAGGGTTTCCATGCAGCGAAACTTTCCATGGTTTGTGTTACCTGTTATCATTTTTCATGTCATTTGCAATGGCATGAGTCGTCTTTCTTGAAAAAGACAGCCAGATCTCAAGACAAGTGTGCTGAATCAGCTCAAAGCGAGAAAAACGATTTTCCATGCATGAACTTGAGTTTAACGTGCTTAATCGCTGCATGAAAACCTTGGGACTATCTATATCATATCTTAACCTTTGATGTTGATTCTGCCGCAGCTTCGTCGTCGTCGCTCATCTCGTGTTTTATGGGGTGCTGTGGTGTCTTTTGTCCGTTTGTAGGTTTCGGCGACACTGCTCTGGAATTCTCATCATCATCGCTCAAGACTGGAAAAAAAACTTCGCAATCGAACAAGACCATTAATGAAGTCTGTGCTTCCAGAAACCATGGCGGTTTGTAAATCTAGAAATTGTGCCAAAAGGTGAACCAACCATCAGCTTCATCCACCTCTTCTTTTTTTACCTCTATTTTGACCTTTTCTTGTCTAGGTTTGGGCGCCTTTTTCTTCGAAACTAGGATCGGGAAAAAGGCACAAGTGCTGAACACGAGATTGTGGGTATCCGTATAGCAATTGGAACAGAGACTCACCGGGATTTTCTGCAGCCGAATCTTTGCCGCCCGCTTCTGCCATCCAGGTTGGTAAAGTTCTAATGGTGGGCTTCGTTTCGGAAGGTTCGCCGGTCTCCGACTGAGGGATTACATTCATTTAGACTTGCTGGAAAGGGGCTTATGAGATGCTTTCAACAAGAAATTTAACAAGGGCTTACGGTAGCTGGGGAATGTTGCTGTTTGCCTTCCGTAGTGGACAAGTCACATTCTTGAAAGTGATCAAAACACAAAGTTATCATGCAGCGAATACTTGCAGTAATACAAACTTCGAGAAACTAATCTAAATTTGTGAAGCTATAAGTATTTTTTTTGTCGTAAATGCGAAAATCATCTAATTTGTCAAAACTACCATATTTCGCAGCTTAATAGATGCTTTCGTTCATTTGACGCCCCCAATTTTGAAGAAATTTGGAAGAAATCATATTTATTTGCATGATCAACTACGTGTAATGGTGTGTGAGCCCCTATCCAGGCTGCTGCATTTGCTGCACTTTGGCTTAGAGGATGCATGATGTTTTTGGGAATATCTTATAAGAAAAAATGTGTGTCTAATAAGCCGCGAAATATGGTAAGGGGAATGGAAGTATTTCAAAAACTCCAAAATTCTGTTGATTATAAGTTGAAATTTAGCGATAACATTGTGTTACAGTAGTGGTTTGCTTGCTTGTATGTTGGTACTTGCACAACTTGAAAAGTTTTTGGCGATGCCTCATTGTTTTTCAATTAAAATTCGCCCACCAGGAACAAATATTTTGTAAAAAAAAAAGAACCTAAAATGTCAAGAATGCATTCACTTTAGGATCCTTGACATGCTCTACAATTACATAATGACAAAATATCAGTTGATGGTGGACGAACCATCAAAATAGAAATATCATTGCTGTCATACTTAGATCTGCAGTTGCCGTTGGTGCATCTGGTTGTTGTTTTACTCCGCATTCTTTAGACATGTCGCCGTTCTCTATCCTATAATTATATCATAATAAATTACTATGTATATTTGCAAAACCTTGTGTAGGCCTGTTGTCTTCTGGGATGCGAGAACCTCCGGGGCAGGTTTTTATAAAGATTATGGTGAAACATTTGTCCCTTTGAAACATGCCCCAGAGGGTCTCGCATCCCAGAAGGCAACTTAAGTTAGCTGAAGCGTAGTGTATGTTTTCATGATGGCAGATGTTCCAGGGGCCAAAATCTTCCAAGTAATTGGTCTGCATTACCAACATCATCAAAAATATTTTTGACACCTTTTGGAGATAAATGTGTTGGATCCTGGAACGATTGGATGTTTCAGAAAATAATTGAAAATGACCTTTTCTGTTGATTAGCACCAGCTTCCATGCCTACTTCGAAGCGCACTGAATCCGGCAGCAGGGAGAACTGATCACCTGGTTCCAGCTGATGGGGGTCGTCCTTGGCCAGCACCACCAGGGGTTCGAGCACGCCCTTTTCGTGGTAGAAGCATGGGTTTACGTGTGTCTGAAAACGTAAGTGGAACACTCCTCGATTCAAAAACATCTACAACTATTCTCTTGGTTTGGTAATGGCTGTAGTTTACTAAGAAAAATTTCTCCGCACAAAAGTTAAGTTATTCTTTCAGAGTTCGAAATTTTCTAAAGTTTGGCGATGCACGGCATGCATCCAAAGTCGAGCATGCGTTTTTAGCATAATTTGCACCAATCAATTATCAAACTTTAATCATGCCTCAAAAGGTTGCTCTGGAGTTGGAACATTTCGCAAGTTTTATGACAATTTGGAAGAATTTTTTAAATCGTGACTTGTACAATCAGCTTCTAAAAGTTTCATCGCGCCTAAGCAATTAAATAATGATGTGCATGTCCCCAGCTTTCCAGGTCCATGAAATTTTTGTATGAAATATGCACAGCACTTATTGTCAAAGGCGTTTAGGCTCATGATGGAAACTCCTCTTTGGGTGACAATCATGCAGCAGATTGCTGGGCTAATCATTTTTGTTCTGATTTATTAGTAGTGTAACGAAAAAACAAAAATCTGATGGTCAAAAACTTTGGAAATTTCAGGTTGTCCAGGTTGAATACAGATTTGCCTGACATTGCCAGGCTGGTAGATGCATGCATCATTAGTTCACAACTGAGGTAAGGGGGTGGGACACTATTTTTAACCATGTCTTGTATGGTATCTGCACAATCAGCCTTGTTAGCATGCTATGTTATGGAAGATTGGGCCCTATAGCATATACCCACAGGGGTGATGTGAAGCTCGCCTTCGGCTGTCACTTCCAGAACGGCATGGTTCCTCGAAACCCTCTTCTCGGAGCACTGAAGGGAAAATTTCATGAAATTTACATGGCTTTGTCCGATATATTAGTGAAGTGTCATTGAAACTGTACAACGTACGCCTAGAAATGGCCCTCTCCCTATGGTCGTTCTTCCTTTAGGAACGATGATGCGCTCAACATCGGGCGGTACCCCCTCGCCCAAGGGTGTCAAGTAAAATGCGCTCTTGCTCATCCCCAAATTGGTGCAAATTGGAAGGTCAAAGGGTGCGCTAATGAACTGTTTATAGTTTTTATGACCTGAAACCCGATCGCCTTCCAACAGCGTAGTTGCTATGGCAACGGGAAACTTGACATCGAAATTGTCATTGAGGTCTTTTAGTAGACGCGCTTTAATTAGTTGGTTTCAATTGACTTAAAAGCGCATTCAGGATTTGTGCATGTCGCCAGGTGGCGCATGGTTAGTTATTCTATGTATAGGATGACTTGTAGAGAAATTTGAAAGAGGCTGCTGCATCCGAGGTAGGTGGTTATCATTTATAAACGCAGAGATTAGACTCCAAAGAAATCAAAATGCAAAACTGGATATGGTGGCGGCAGTCGTGGGATGCTTTTGGCTCAAATCGCCCTTTGTTAATCGACTAAATGATCGATTTTATAATTGACCTAGCTGTTGCATGGTGTGGTATCAGATTTCCATGGAATGGGATGGAAATTCGGATTTTATACCAGTCAGGGAGATTAATACAATAAATACAAATCACTGAAATGCAGGTCGCGTTCGATAAGTGTCGCTTTCCAAAGACACATTTTCCTACCCAGAATTCAGTTTCAAAAATGTACATGCTTATCAGTGCTATATTATAACGGTATACGTGAAAGAATGTATGTGAAATAAGTTGTCAGTGATATAGTGATAGGTATTTAGATATTCACGAAGTCTTTTAAACTCTCAGGAAAAGATTTGTGTGATCGGACACCCTGCATAATATTTCCACCATGCAAAACCATGCAAAATTTGGTCCGTCCGTTCGCTTTAATAAATAAATAAAGACACTCAAAATCTTGCCTACCTTGTAGAATGTGTCGTCCACTAGTG
>JAQFYZ010004871.1:0-10355 GCA_034695085.1 Cylindroiulus punctatus
AACCAGGCATCCCTAATCGATAAGCGACACCTCTCTGATTGGCTGTCCTTCAGTTCCATCAGTTCGTATTTCTACTATAGACTTAGTCAATCGCAAACTGGCGACTGGATTCTATTGGTCGGCGCTTCCACCCCAGTTCCATCACTTCGTGGTTCCACTATAACTAGCGCTACAGGGTGTTTCAAAAACTAGAATAGACGATTCAAATTTGGCGCCGCCTCAACGAGCCAAAACACATGTGGAGTTCTGGAGGAACTTTCGGCAAGTCATTTCTGAAGTGTAGATCCTTGCATGCAATGTAACTTTAAAAGTAGTCATTGCCTCAACGGAAGTCAACCGTCCAGTTAAGTCATGGGCCAGAGCATCGCTAATTTCATGAATAAAACAGAAGACGTCGCGCAAAAGCTCATCGTCCAACTTAATAATCCATCAACATTCACGGTCCGGATCCCTCGGAGGGTAAGAACAGACCGCGTATCACTCCGCACCATCAAACGAGCTGCTTTTTGCATAAAGATATGGGGATAGGAAATGTCTGAAAGCAGCGTTTGAAGGGGGCTTATATTATACATGGGGTGGAACTACATTGGCATTCAAAACGCGTTACAAAGACACTAGGAAAGACAGTCTGCTGGGGGAAAGATGGCGCAGCGAGCGTGCTGGATGCATTATCACAGAAAAAACATCTCCACAAACTGTCATCGGACCACTTAAGACCAACCCCAGTCCGAGTGAGAGAGCACCCAAAAAAGCTGCCACATGAGTCATCCTCGACCCAGCTTCGATACGTCGATCAGCATCTCACCCCACGCGATGGGCCATCCATAAACGACGTCTCTGACATCCCAGAAATTGGGAACCCTGGTTTAATTTTAAGCCCTTGATTCTAACCATGTCCACAACCTAAAGAATGCCATTGCCATGCTACCATGAATACCACACCAATTACCTGCATGCAATACCTTTTGTTGCATTATCTCAACATCAAAATGGGCCAACATTAGAAACTGGGAAATATGCAGATGTAGGACATTTTCTAAAAACGCATAAGATTCCTAGCACAAAGCTAAAAGAACGTTCAAATGCGATGTCACCACATATTCGTGCATTTGACACCAAACCCCCATATGCCATGACTGGCATACCCCCACCTGAAGGACCCATTGAAAGTGCGTTGTGACTTTGGGGACACCCTGCATGAAATTACCAAATACAATCTCCTTTCCTGATCAACATATTAAAATAATTTTTTGTAAACATTAACTTATGGAAATGTATATGACATTAATAAAAACGATAATTCTGTTTGACCTCTTATTTTGTTTTATGGGCGATAATGGCAGCACCTGCCATCTGAATGGGAATATAAGAGATTTACTGTCGTTGGCAAAATAAAGAATATCTGGAAAATTCTAAAAACGAAATGTTTTTTTATTTTATATAGCGCAGGAACTTACTATCAATATAAACTTTGAATTAAAACATTTAGTTTCATTTGAAATTATCAGATCTGTCCAAATTTCCAAAATTATCAAAATTCGAAGCAAAAAATTTTCAATGGGCCTTCATCTTTGACCGAAAAACTTTCGAACCGAGCTTTTTTCATGAAAACGTGAACCAAAACGTGTTTCGCTTGACCCCAGTCCCTTGGTAGCACGCCAAACCACCATCCTCAACAACATTGAACAAAAAATGCGCGGAAATCAGGCTGAAGGGATATTCCATTGTGTCGGAATGCAGAAAATGGCACGGGGGTTGCTCACCAACAACAGCCAGAAAAACGAAAGTTACTCAGCCAGTGGTTTTTTCCAGTCGCAAAGTGAGTCACGCCGAGTCCCTAGCCGAAAATTTATTGGTTTTTTTTGCCATTCCCGTACTGGAAATGGGCGCTCATTCAGACGTAGGAAGCTGATGTAAACCTCGAAAAGGAGGGGAAAAAACGAAATCACACGAGAGTCGAGAATATTTCATAACCGAGTCGACGAGCCACGCCTGAGAAACTCGAAATTTCGGAGGGTAACGCTCCTGAGAGAATGCAAATGAAGAAAAAAAATTAATGCAAGATGCTGTGGAATAACGAGGGGATAACTTATACGCTTACTTTGACGCGCCTACGTATAAGGTGCATGACTGGTAGCCACGTTAACTTTCGAGGAATTTCCCTGACCCTCCATCATCTATGTTGCTCATAGAAATAACTAAAGAGTTTTACGACGTAATTACGGGGAATCTTACAGTTAAAATTACCATCAAATATGCATTTAACGTTGTTTTTGCCGGCCACATCACCCTTCATTACAAACTCGGTACATGTTTTGTTCATACACTACGTCCATGACTAAGTTGCTATGAATCCCAAACACATTTAAAAGATCTGCAATGCGTTGCATTACATTGGTTTTTCGTTACATGCATGGACTGCCACCTGGCGGTGACCGTCGCAAAAATCCTAAATTCTTCGCAGTGCTTGCTACCCCAAACAACAGTAGGGGCGCACGTACGCTCTGATTGGTGCATTTTAGAGCCCACCGTTGGGAAGTAAAACCAGCATGCAATTCATTTCAAACAACCCATAGTAGATTCTAGTAAATGTGTGGAATATGCCAACTTATGGTATACATGTGGGTACCTCCTAAGAGTTATAGTAGAACCACGAAGTGATGGAACTGGGCTGAAAGCGCCGACCAATAGAATAAAATCGCCAGTTTACGACTGACTAAGTCCAGTATTTCGCATACAGCGCCACTGGTGAGAGGAAGGAGCTCAACAACAAAACATTGGAGGCGCTTCAGCTCGAGGCGTCAGCCATTTTCCTTTTAACAACAAAGCAGGAATCCCTAATCGATAAGCGACACCTCTCTGATTGGCTGGCCTTCAGTTCCATCAGTTCGTATTTCTACTGTGGCCGACTTTTGGATCCCCTATTTACATCCACACTAATCTATTTTTGCCCGAATTGGACCACCCCAATAATCCAATTATGTCATATTCAAAGAGGACAACGTTTGAAGCGCAAAAAAGCACAAAACAGTCACTAGATGGCCCTGGCAGCAACGACAGCCAGCGCCATCTAGCGTTTGGTGTCCCAAGTTCAGCAAAGGCGTTCGGAAACAAGACGATAGTTTATCCAAGGAGGATCCATTTCGGGAAATTCCGATGGGATGACGTGGGGCGGTGGGCGGGGGTGACGTCACCGCCCCAATTCTCCAGAATCCGGCATTTCTGGTGCATAGGGGGGGGGGCACTTAACGAGAAGGTCGTCCTCGGATGATATCATCACTTCGGCCGCAATATTGCCAAAACAAAAATTCGCCATTAAATTTCGAAAATGCGAAAAATCTAACGCTGCAAGTATCCGAGCTGAGCAAAATGCAAAAGACCCGCATTGGAAATGCCAACACCTCGGGGGTGCCGAAAGCTCACCGACACAAGCCAGAGCGCCTCTAATTTTACTCCGAGAGCTGAACAAACGCATATGCCGAGAGATAATTTTAGAAATCCCCAAAACTGCTGTCTTACTTTTTTATAATGTGGGTTGCACTCTAGAATCGTTGCTTCGCATCTTGCAGCTGGGCAATCAAGATCACGTGGTGCAATCCAGAGGGCGCTGGAACGTTGGGTTTACTAACGGCTCGTTAAAGTTAACTAGCCTCATACATGTAAATTGATATTCTCTGACCACTTCCATCAAAGCATCACTTCCACTATGCATCAAATGTAGCAGTCACCAGACATGCACAACTTCAAGTACAAAAATGCATTTACTCCAGATCTGGATGGTCGACAAAATGGGGAGCAGAAGTTGACCTTCATGAACGTCGTTTATGCATAGTCCCTAAGAGTACCCAATATCGCACCATGCATCTTGCATCGTTCCAGCTGTTTATTGAAACGGTCCATCATGGTGTCCGTGGACATGAAAAGCTAACTTTCCACGGTGGAAAAAACAACCGTGGCCGATTTAGCCCCGTGTACCCTCGATCGTGTCGAGCCAGCAGCTAAAAATATTTTCTGCATAAGAAACAAAAAAAAATCTCCACGATGGTGCAACGAACCCCGTGCCAACAAGTGTACATGCACTCGTCTGATGCATGCTGTATCACTGATGACCATTGATATACGCTGCGCTAACGGCCCATTAGTGCAGGGTTCATACTCAAATTCACAAAGTCACCTCCCTGACTTTCCCTGACCAACAAAAGTAAATTTCCTTGACTTAAAAAAATTGTGTTTACAGAGTGTTTTTTAAACGTTTGACCTGTATAATGTAAAATTTCTCGAAAACTATTTTAGATGGAATAATCGCATTTGTAGAGTTTGTTTATGACTCTCGGGAGGATAAACCTTTGTAAGATGTTTTCAAGGTACAACAAACCACCCCCTCGCAGCCATTAACATTAACTTTCAAAAATTCAATGGAACCCCATAGCATGTGACACCTTAAACGACAGCTCATAAAATATCAGGACTTTAGTGAAAACAAAATTGAATTTGGCCTACCCAATCACTCGATCGTTATGCTCTATGTTTTTCAAACTTTGGCAAACATTTTGCAAAAAAAAAATGCAACAAAGAGAACCGATTTTTGCAAAAAATGTGCAAACGAATGAACTGGTATTTGCAATTTTTTTGCAAACAAATAGAAAAAATGAACCGATTTTGGAAAATTTTTGCAAAAAAGTGAATAGGTTTTTGCCAAAATTTTGCATGAAAAGTAACCAATTTTTGCGAATTTAAAATAATAAAAAAATGATTTTCACTGCAGCCATTCCTCCTGACCACAATCCCCTAGATAAATGTTCTAGTTATGCCAATGGGCATGGGCCATGTGATTTTAGTGTGGACAAGAGGGCAAAAGCTATTACATTTTTGGAAATCATTGGGGGGAAAAAAGAGGGGGTTAGCTTATAATTCTGCAATAACCACCTAAGATCTTTTTGCATAGCAATATTGTGGATTTCTTCAATATTTCATGGAGAGGGGAGGTATAACTGACTATATAAACTGACTGATTTACCAGCAAACAATGCCAAACATCATAGTTTTCCCCGACTTTCCAACAAAACCGTTATTTTCCCTGATTCTCCCTGACCATTTTGCCCTTCCCTGACTTTCCAGGTGCGTATGAACCCTGGTCAGATGCGCATCTCAGGCGGACGAGATCTGCGCAACCGGGCGTAAAACGAAGCGAATTATTACGGCCATCAACAATGTAATTAACATCGAATGCAACAGTCCAATTAACGTAGGCGTGCTAGGAAGAACTATGGCCTCGTAAGTTCAAATAAACACGTGCAAAAAACGATAACGAGGAGAATAACCCATTTCGCTCCAGCAGCGATGATGTGCCAGTCTGAAAATTGTCTACGGAAAACCCTTTTTTTTCAACGGCTGGAGGCCACGTCTATTAAAATCTATGCATGTAAACACGCGAGCCGTGCATGACGTCACGGTCGCTGCAATTCCTAATCAGAACCTCCATTGCTTATCAATTTAACCAACTAATGAAACATGAAAAACAAAATAGAGATCGGGTGGTCATGGTGACTTTCAGAAAGAGCAAAAACATACGCGCATAATCATAAATGCAGTATTATTTCCACCCCTTAATTCTCGAAACGATGGATTTTCACTAGTTTATATTTCCAACTTGTCTGTAAAAAATTGGCCAATACAGAACCTGTAGATTTCTTTTGAAAACTAACCGCAACACAGAATGGAGTGTTGTTATTGAACAATTCCAGGTTAAATTCAAATTTCCTGAGATATCCATGCGGGTGAACCATGGATTTATGCCTGGCAAAGCAAAACTGCTCTGTGACTTTGGGGAAACCCTGCATGAAATTTCCAGAAACAATCTCCTTTCCTAATCAACATATGAAAATAATTCTTTTGTTAAACTTAACAGGGAATTGCGTTTTTTTGGCATGCGCTGTTGAAAGCGTATGGAAATGTACATGTATATGATATTAATAAAAACGATAATTCTATGCTTGACCTCTATTTTGCTTTATAGGCGATAGAGGGCAGCACCTGCCATTAGAATGGGAATATAAGCGATTTACTGCCGTTGGCAAAACAAAGAATATCTGGAAAAATTCTAAAAACGAAATGACTTTTCATTTTATATAGGGCAGGAACTCACTATCAACATAAACTTTGAATAAAACATTATTACATTTTAAATTATCATATCTGTCTAAAATTATCAAAATTCAATAGTAAAACATCACTTTCAACGGGCCTTAACTAGCAGTTAGGCACATTTAAATTAATCACTCCAATTAGTCGCAATGAGCAATCGCGGATGCAGCGCCACCTAGTAGTGCATCACGCGGCGACGGGGGAATCTCTCCATCAGAGATCTCCGACGCATTTAAATTTAGATGCCATAAACAAGGGCAAGAGTAGATGGATTCAGTTCTCCGAAAAGGAATCTCGTAAAAGCGAAAACGCAGTAAAATCTACGAATGGTCTTCCCCATCTTGACATTGGCCCAAAGGAGGACGTTAAAACTGCGTGAACTCCAATAAATCCATGAAAACGGGAGAAGAGGCAGAGGTGGATTACAACATCTTCACAAAAGAAAACGCCAAAAGCCGTGTTTACGCTATGCGAATTTCTCGGCTTGCCCTCCTAACCGTATGGAGTGCAATGGCATCGCTACTGCAGACCCCGAGGGCTTGGCATGCACTCCAAAAAAATCTTGAATTTCTGCATTCGTTATCAAAACAAGGTATTTCGAAACAATACCGCACACCCAAGGTCCACTTGTCTGGAAACGAGACAGACTCGATTGCATCGAGGCAGTTTTGCATTGATGACATACATCCCCCCCAAAAATCTGCATGGGAAGTACAGTCGAACCTCGTTATAACGAATTGCATGGGACCACCAAAATGTGTTCGTTATATCAGTAGCCAGAAAAAAATTAGTTTTAGAAATAAATTGTATTTATACTCGCATAACATTTTTTTGCACAGTATTGTACAACTTGAGTGCACAGTGGTGATTTATTTGAAATAATCTGTCATTGAAGATCGTTTATTATTTCTTTCGCGACATTTCTCCTAAGTGTCCAAAAGTGTCAAAAGTCTGAACGAGAAGGAAGTCGAAATTTTATTCAGACCCTTAACTACCCTGCACACCTACCAGTAAAAGTTATTTGAAATAATGTTTTTCGAAGATTGTGCAAATACATGTGCAAATGGGACTGTCTCGCAACGGGAAGTCTGTCATCATATCCATGACATCTTGACAGCACCTTCTGTGAGCTGATAAATGGGTTTAGCGAGTGTTTTTCGAGTGATGTTCTGTAACTTTAGTGCATGGGACCTCTAAAATCTGTTCGTAATAACCGATAATTCGTTTTATCCAATTCGTTATAACAGTACAAATTAACATTATTTCTGTATAGGCTGTGACGGGGATTGGAAATACTGTTCGTTATAACGAGGTTTGGCTGTATCAGGGGGGCGTGCATAAACTGCGTCCAAGTTGGATAGGGGCAGATTGTAGCTGAATAGTTCATGGCAACCACTAATTTCTGAAAATGGCTAATGAAGTCCACGTATCAGTTCGGCCAATAAATCCTGTGACTCATTAAGCGATAATTTTAAGAAGCCAGTGTTTGTGCCCAGCCTACATTTTTTTGATAAAACATGGTCCAGCTGTTGTGGTTTACAACCGGCGTTTGCACGGTGGTGGTGGCGAGCCATTCGTTGCGAAGTTATAATTAGTCCTAGGCCTGCGTATCCTAATTTCTGCCGTACCAGTAATAAAACTAGCATTAATGCTTATTTGCCAGACTGACGAAACAAGTCGGAAGCCGAACAAAAGAAGGACGATAATTGCGCTCCAACATGTGGTGTCCACGACAAACAGGAAACAAACAAAATGAAGGCTCAAAAAATAGAAAACCCTATACGAACAATAACAGCCAGTCCGAATACATTACTTTGTTTGCATATCTACAAAATACAATCATTATTCACCACAACACGCTGAAGCAGAACAAGCACCTAGTTCACTGCACATGAGTACAGGTTATATGAAGTATTATTTCTTGTAGATGTACCTGGGAAATTAGACGCGGGCCTAAATGAGAGGCAGAAAGGTGTTAATACGACAAAAGTGATAATGACAGCGAAGGTTTTGTCACAATCAACAACTTTGAAATTGGAACTAATGCTCCAACTTTACTAGGTGACCAGATACACGTTGAATAACCTGGTGAATTGATGAGTTAATTTGACGATTGGCTTCACGACAATAATGAAATAAGTTCATTTTTATGTTATGAACTGCCCAATTCTGTCATGCAACGGCAGAATTTAACAGTACCAAGAAGTACCATCAACATGATAAAAAAACTAGCTTTCGAATCACTGCAATGCAGTTACATCAACGATGTGAAATCAGCTGATTTTTTACCAGATGCAAGAAATGCTTACAGGATATTATGCAAACACCGTGCACTGCACCGTGGCTCACTCGTGAAATGCAACACTCGTCAAATTCAGTCCAAATTAAATATTGGCATTCACGCACGAAAACAATATTGTGCTGGCTGGCCATTTTTAATTTCGCTCGAAACTAACCAGGCTCGGAAAGTTCCGTATACGTTTCTTCAAAGTACAGTACATGTAGCCTATACTAATCTACGATCGATATACAGTTGCCAAAAAAAAGTATTGGGACACTGACACTATTGTCCTTTGACACTGAACATTAATTAACATATTTATTTATTCGGTAACCAATAACAAATTAGCTAGAAATCAACTAATGCAACCATCACAAGAGGGTGTCCCAATACTTTTTGCCTTGAAATATTTAATTTTATTTTTGTAAAAGTCTTTTCTTAATTTTGCAAATGTTTTTTGTTGTCGTTACATAAACTACGTAATGTATACATTACAATACAGGTGTTTACAAATGTATGCAATTTAATATAATTGTGAAACAATTTTCATGGTGTCCCAATACTTTTTTTGTCTACTGTAAAATAAGGAAATAATCAATAGATGAACAGAAGATGCTTTGGTTAATATTAGTGAAAGGAAATTAGTGGGGGGGGGGGGGGTAGGACCGTCCCAAACTTAGGTAACCTTTGCAAAGTTCAACCTTATAACACGTTTGAAAACGTTATTGGGTTGAAATTAGGTCTGGAAACTGCACAACTTTGTTTTTGGAAACAGACACCCGAGGATGATTTTGATGGAGTGTAAAAGCTGGCCCCTGGTTGTCTCCCAAAGCCTTTCCAACAATGGATCTAAAAATACGAAAAGCTGGCGAGTCAACGCCACATTTATGCAAATCGAATTAGTCGTTGGCGGATCCCTCCCTCCCCGAGAGCAATTAATTTCAGCATAAATAGCCCAGAACCCAAGATGGCGGTCCGGGGAGACAATATGTGCATCGAATAAACATTTATTGCGAACCCTGTTGGCGCCGCCCCAGCATGCATCGCGCCAAGGCGATTGCAATTCATCACGTGTAGTACACGTACAGAATATACTGGCCTTAATGCAATTGAGGCCCTCCTCGTCTGCTATCGATTTCCCATTTGCGAAAAATCCCGGTCGTCTGCACCGCGGTGGAATCCCCCACCCTCGGAAATGGGCCAGCGGCTGCTTCCAGGAATTCCACGCTAGGGGTCTGAAGGGGGGCGGGGGTGGGGGCCATCTCAATTAAGGGCATGCACTCAATTGCCACAATAACGAACGGTCCTGTCCTGCCTCCCATCGGGTTTTATGAAACACGACATGGCCAAGTCATTAACCGACATATTTTGCTTTTTCATCCAAATTCCCCAAATGTCACGTTGCAATGTATAGCGTGGGCTAGGCAAGAGTCCGAGGATGGCCACACCCTAACAGGGTGACATCGTGTCTCGTCGCTCATTTAGATGAATGAAAAATACATGTAATGTATACATGTAGTGCAGAAACGCAATACCAGGGAGTGACGCACCATCCATGCACGAGGTTTTCAGAACTGGACTGTGGACAAAAATCCTAATCCATTTTGGTCCAAACTGGGCAATTCCAATATCTGGGCATCGCCGACTATGCTTTTCAACAAAATTGTTGAATTCCCTGATATTCCCTAACGCCTTTTAATGCGATTTGCCTTCCAGGAAGTGGGAATCCTGATCCTGTACGTACAGGATATAGGCAAAGTGTGTATAGCCTACAAATCCTTATTACAATGTACTGTGATTTCGTGTGATTCAGTCTTAATCCTTTCATGACAATTTGCACAGGCGATACAGAAACCATGATCTCTCTATCTCTACTGGTCGTCTGGCTCCGCCCCCTTCTCTATGGGAAGGCGATCTAGAGCCATTTTTC
>JAQFYZ010004872.1:0-10354 GCA_034695085.1 Cylindroiulus punctatus
TGCAATCTGACTGTGAATAAAATGTTATTATTTCTACAAACCCAGTCACGGCGAAGATGAATTTCCTTTCCCTTTCTAAAGTTAACATGAAATTGTAATTTTTCATGGGGTCGTATATGAAAGCAGGCAATCACTGCCAGCTCACATTCCATTAGGGATAATCACACTTTCTCCCTGGCTCTTAGGAATAAGGGTAAAAACTAGGTAACACTTCTTAGTTTAGCCGAAAAAATCATAAGGCTAAGACAAATTATTGTCGTTATTGTACAGTACTAGACAAGAGGAAATAGACACGTAGGTGAAAAATTATTTTGTGCACATTTGGTGTAGGGCATAGTCCAAAGCATATGCTTGAAATGATCTTAAATCAAATATTTCTTTTGGCGACTCAGTTCTGTCATGTGTTATTCTTCTGTCATAGGTTTTATTGCTGGACCCATTCCTCACAATTGATTTTCATTCTAGTAACAAAGGTCGATGAATGTGCCTTAATGCAACTTCACATTTTTTATTTCTAGCTACTTCATCATCAGCCCCTCTTGATGAAACATTACTGGCTAAGAAATGTGATCCTGCTAAATGCGTAATCCCCGAGTGTTATTGCAGCTCAGATGGTACACAGATACCAGGCGGACTCAATCCTGAAGATGTAAGACATGATTCTACATGCTTGAGTGGTTTATTAAAAGAATATTTAAAAAATCGTCTTCACATTCGTTTTTGTCTTGCACTAGGTACCACAAATGGTGGCAATCACGTTCACTGGAGGAATCAATCTTTTAAATTATAATTATTTCGAAGGATTGCTCCAGTCCAACCGCACCAATCCCAATGGCTGCAAAATTCCTGCAACATTTTTGGTTTCCCACGATTACACTAATTATCAGTACGTGCAAAAATTGTACGCCATGGGAAATGAAATAGGAGTGAATTCAATAAGGTAAGCTGATTATCCTGGAATAAATCATTACATGTGAACAATGACAGCTAAATACAAATTGTTAACTATGTGAACTGGAGGTTAACAATTGCAGGGTAACAATTTCTAATGCTCGACCTTATCAAAATCTTCACGATTTGGTCATTACTTTAATGAAGGCAGCAACTGAACTATCACCTTACAGGAATAACATAACGCTAGCATGGGATTGTCCACCATTTATATTACAATATGTTTATCCATTTTGAAGGCTGAACATTGCAGCCTTGGCTGCATATGCGCTCATGATAACCTCACTTTGTTCTTATCCTTGATTTTTTTCCAAAAAGGAATCATTAAGTATGGGGGTATTTCATAACTTACTGCGTAATAACATTACGACTGTTAGCCCAAAGGTCAGCGTGAATTACATATTCACACATGCGATGATGATGATCTCATGCATCCTTGGTCATCCCTAATTCCCATGTTGACATCATTGTTTATTCTGTATTTGAGGGGCAACTCAGCTGTTTTAAACGTAGTCAATCTAATAATTTATTTAGACAGAATTACCTAACATGAAATTTTAGCGAGAAAATTCCTGTTTACCTTCAGTTTTATAGTTGTGATATATATATTTCTGCTTGTATATATCCCACCAAAGGTCAAAATTCTTCATCTTAGGATTTTTTATAGCGAAAAATATTGTAAGCTGTTAAATAATTGTTACTTAACTTCACTAATTTTCCTAATTTTAATGAAATGTTTATTTTCTGAAAGTACTACGAGAATATTAATTACAATGAAAATAACTTTCTTGTTCGATCCCACTACATTTCTTTAAATGTAGCCTAAAATCAACTAAAAATACAAAATAAAAGCTGTAAAAATGAAATTATATACTTTGAAAGGCTGAAGGAGAACTTGAATTTAGAATAATCCCTAATACGCTCATATTTAACCCAGGTCACGTTGCTGATTTCACTATATTCTCCTATTCAGTTTTAATAAGGAACTGAATTTGAATTAGCTCAGCGGACTTGTCATGTCTTTGCCAGACCACCTACCTCCCGAAATGATGCCATAGTTGACCAAAACATTATCTAATTGAGGGAACTGGGCTGTAAAACTTATGGATGTTTGCTCATAAAAGCAATGAAGTGATGCATCATCACTTAAGATGATGTATTGCTGTATTGCTTGGAAGTCTCCATATGCAGTTGCAATAATGTTTTGATGTTTGCCATCCTTCTAAGAATATCTAGATGTATGAACTTATAGAACTACAGATCGTATAATTAATTTGTATAAACTTTACAGTCTTCGCAAGCCAGAGGAATACTGGACCAAAGGTTCCTACGAGAACTGGACAATGGAAATGGTGGGAATGCGATCCATTCTCGAAAAATTTGCTGCGATCCCAAATGCGGACATTCTTGGTCTTCGAGGCCCATTTACCAAATGTGGTGGAAACGAGCAATTTGATGTAAGATCAAAACCACTCCTGATTATTTATTGGCGTCCTCGACAATGTTGACGGAAACTTAGCCCTTGATTCATTGTCTTTTAATTATTTACAGATGATGAACGACTTCGGATTCGTGTATGACGCCACCATGGTAACTCCTCTGTCCAGAGTGCCCTCTTGGCCATTCTCCCTCGAATACAAAATACCGTTCAAGTGTCGTGCTGGAAACTGTCCATCTTATTCTTACCCAGGTTAGCACACATGCCACCAATGTCAACTTCAATTGAATACTTTGAAATCCTTATTTCTTTCGTGCTTTTCAATAGGAATCTGGGAACTTCCCATCAACATGCTGTATTCGGAAACTGGCGAAGGTGGAAGCTGCGCCTTCCTGGACCAATGCGTATTCCTTTACTCGGATGAACAAAGCATCTTTGATTGGCTCATGGAGAATTTCGAAAGACATTACAAAACGAACAGGGCTCCTTTGGGTCTCAACTTACAGACGAGCTGGTTCCTTCAGAAGGAAAGAGCAGCAGCTTTGAACAGATTCGTTGACACCCTGTCACAAAGGTACTTTTATCCCCAGATCAGTTTCTTCTGGGATACACTTTTCCGCAGCATTGCAGGTGAAATGACCAGTTTTATTGTTGAAATAACCTTTAACTGACAGTAATTCCTGTTGAGTTTACATGTACACCTGTAGTGTCAACGCACTGGCGTTGCCTATTGTATGTCGAGTGTTTCATTTGTTAATACGAGTTATTTACCATCGTAATCATCTATAACATTAATTACTCTTGTCATTACTTTTAGGGAAGACGTATATTTCGTTACATCTGCCCAGATTTTACAATGGGTAATCCAGCCCACACCTTTGTCACAAATCGACAAATTTGAGCCTTGGAAATGTCCGGCACGTCCAGCAGCTTGCAACCTTCCCAAGATATGTGCCTTACCTCACTCGGGCAAAGGGATCGATGAAAGTGATATCAGGTTAGTTTATGAGGAATAAAGTTTTGTTATCATCCCTGTCTGTCTAGATTGTCAAATAATTAAAATTAATTATTTTTTGCAGATATATGACGACTTGTACCAGTTGCCCCGCGCGATACCCATGGGTCGGAAATGCCAAAGGTGAAGAAAAAACCGAACCAGACGTTTACATACCAGAAGGACACTCAGAAGCTGCCCCACAAACCAAATAAGCAGTAAAAGCCCAATACTTGATTATTGGTCGCCATTTTAACATATTCAAATCGGATGCCAATGGACGTGGTCATCATTTTTAATTGTTGTAGTTGTGCTCTGTTAACGAATTGTATAGCCTGTCTATCATCACTTCATTTGTACTGAAGTCAACCAACCTGCTATGTTAGTCGCTGACTAGCTGTAGTTAAAATTCTTCATCTTTACCATTTGCAAACATATTTTAAGTTAAAAAGCGATAAAAATCTACAGAAAACATTTTTAGCTAAAGTCGTGTGTGTGCGCCCGTGCTCGACTTCAAAACATCGCACAAAAAAACCATTCTGTATTTTTTTTAAATAAAATAAATTTACATTTAAATTAAGATTTGTTGTTTTTTATAAGAGGGGAAAGTACTCGGTAGATTGATAATAAAATATTGTCTTACCTTAACTTCAAATTTAAGCAACAAGAAAGAATATTCAATGCAACATCTACGCGACGTTTCCAATATCATTCTTTGCGTGGACGATTCCAAGCCCCGATAATTTTCACAAAGTCGAACTTGAGATCGATTCTTCACACCAATTTATGATGAGCACTTAACAACAACAAATTGCATAAAAACGCAACACGGTGCTGAAATATAAACAAGAAATATATTGTACATTAAATAAAAAGCCGAGTAAAATACTGCGCTGAGTTGTATTTAATTAAAATATAAAAACTACATTTCATAATAACGAAATCCAAAAAGGCATGTATTTTCAAGTCCATACGTTCACTATGTATTAACGGTTTCTCGATTCATTCCTATTCATTCACTGCAGAACGAATCGAGAAGCAGCTACCGCTGTAATGGAATCGGGGTACGAGGTATTATTACACCATTCGCCTTCATGTGCTCATCTCAATTGAAGGCAAACGTAGCGACTTTATCCTGCTTGATTTGGGGTGCCTTTACTCAAACCACCCCATGCCATGAATCGGCTATCATCAAGTAATGGTGTATACAAACGATTACTTAGCTTAAGACCTCTTAAAGCTTGCATGTAAACATAGTTTTAGTTTTGTTTAATTCTTTATGAAATTACTGATAAGAAAATCTCGGTTGTTATCTATCGTTCTGCTAGAGGTGCAAATAAAGTTACTAGAAATGTAAATATTTACCCTGTATATCCAGAACAACTTCGGACCAATAATTTCATGATGAATTGACAGTAAAATGCAAGAATAATGAATATGAATTTGTAGCGAGTGTGTGCGTGATACTGATCTAGCCAAAATGTATATACACAGTACATGTATGAATAAGGTGTCCATGATAAAACTGACAAGTGATTGTAGGCGAAACTTTTGGACAATAGAGTTTCAGGCTTTCAGCTACTGTACATGTCAAAAGCGGACGTGGATGTCCAATTTTGGCCGTGTGTCTATAGCTTTGGCTGTGAGACAATGTGATGCGCGACGGTAGCCCATATCCGCCCAAACATTCAACTTCCGGGCTGGCTTGACGTCATCTACGACGCCATCTTGCCTAAAAGCGCGTTCACATCCGCGTTTTACATGTACATGTGTAGCTAAAACTATATTGAAAAGTTTTGGCCGCATCATTTATCAAAAAAAAACCATTTTGACTGATCTTGTAGTACGCCATAATATTTGAACGTTCATATTATGAATGTCAATGAACTGTGTTTACTAGACGTAGGTTAAACGGCATATTTTACGTAATTTCTTAAACTGGACGTTAATTAGTCAGTTACAATGGATGGACCCGTACGTTATTGTTCCTCAAAATTTACGATATACATGTACATGTACACATATAGTATTAGATTTAATACGCTTGTTAGACTATACGAAATTGTCAATAGCAATTAATGACCGAATTGGCGACAGGGTTTCAACGCAATGTTTCTGGTGAAGAATCTGTAATGTAAATTTCAGGTGGGGAAACACACACTCCTTTCACAAATGCTTCGATACTAGGTTGCCGCGTTTGGCCACCAGCGAGGTGAAGGCTATTACGAAATCGACAATTAGATCCAGTCGATAAACGAGATAGACTTTGTCTGCTTGAAAATGGCACCGAACGAGATTGACAATTCAATGTTCTTTCAAACGCTTTGCGGTAATTTTTGGACATGACGTTATAGAGGATCGGATTTGTAGTGCAGTTAATGTAATAACAGCACCCTAGTAAAAGACATACAGGCAGTTAGTAAATGTTAGTAGAGGAAACGTAGTTAAGGTCCAGGACAACCATTGCTTTTTACATGGGCTCTATGGGGTTTACACTTCGTCCCTGAGTTCTTGGGATCTAATCAAGCTATCATGCAAATGAATGGTTTGTTTGTTGATTACAAGCATCAAAAATGAGTGTTTATATAAAAAACTTGCAAAAATAACGAAAATAAATCCAGCATTTCTTTCGTTATTTTTGCAAGTTTTTTATATAAACACTCATTTTTGATGCTTGAACACCATGATAAAAATGTTTACAAGGTTAGCTACCAAACCAAACATTTATATGCATGATAGCTAGCTTGATTACATCCCAAGAACGCAGGGACGAAATGTAAATCCCATAGGGCCCATGTACAAGTTTAAGCATGGGTTGTCTTGGACCCCCTTCAGTACACAAACACGAAACATGCATACACTGGCTAATAACTGCTTTTTAGGTCCATTCACAAGTAGTTTCCAGCAAAAATATATCACATTTACACATTATGGGGTTTTCTTATAGATGCAAATTATTCTACATACATGTAAATGTTTAGACTAGGCATTATATCCTGCTCCGCCATACAGGGCGTCTATAAATAACATCATTAGTGCAGCTAGTGGTGTCAATAACCGCTGAGTTTTGCATTAAAAGTACATGTATGATCACCGCTAATGTGCATATACATATTCAGCTTAGTACAAATCTCTAAGGTTATTGACATCAATAAGTACTCGTTATGTGCCCTATAGCCACTGATATCAGTGTTTGATGGTGGTTTGATATCATGAACTCTTCTTGTACAAGTTTACTATAGTTAGACAAGTAGGATTGTAATACAAATGTTTTGTACTCATTTGGAGCAAGGGATGATTATTTCTTATGCTGAGTATAATTACAAATTAATTTAGCACTACGATATAAAGTGACTTCCAGGAATAAAGACAAAGTTAACTCTTTAAAACTTGATAATTTAAAAATCAATCATTATTTGTTTTTGTCGGCAGTGTTTCGAAGACTTGCATGTACAATTATTTCTAGTCTGCTGATGAGCATTGGTAATTCAAAACGTAACGTGCCGGTATTTAATAAATGCAACGATCAAATATTCTGATAATTTAGATAGGATTTAAATTACAAGTACCTGCAATGTGGTATAACGTTTCGTTGAGTTTACGTAATGAAAAACTCCACTCATCGTCTCGAACGTATGCAACCAATAGGCGTTGAGCGTGAAAAGGTGCCCAGCAAACGAAGAAAGTAATGACAACGGCAACTGCAATAAAATATGTATGAAAATTTAACTTTAGTGCAAGAAATTTTGAGGTGATCACACGTTAGTTTATCAGCATCGAGGGCCGGACTTTGAAATCATTCCCCGGCAAACTACTCTAAAAATGTGGGCCTTCCGGCTCATGACGATAAGGAATAACAGAGTGCCAGCAAACGTGAAAACTGAACGAAAACGAAACGTGTGACGTCGGTCTTGACCTTTACGTCACCAAATACCAAAATCCGGACAGTCTCCCCACGGCGGAATTTGGGGAATGTCAA
Source organism: Cylindroiulus punctatus (assembly GCA_034695085.1). Lineage (NCBI taxonomy): Eukaryota > Metazoa > Arthropoda > Diplopoda > Julida > Julidae > Cylindroiulus > Cylindroiulus punctatus. Next base: position 7,363 of record JAQFYZ010004872.1, read on the forward strand.
CGTCAGGATGATGTCACACGTTTCGTTTTCGTGTTTTCTGACACTCTCGATGTGCAAGTAAATCAACTTAAATTTTTAACAAATGCTAGAATATGAAACTGGTCAGCTTTAAGGCATATTCTTGTTACAATTCAAAAATACGCGATGAAGAAGACGAGCGTAGCATTAAAAATTCCATCAAGCCAAAATTACACCATAAACAAACTGTCTATGAGAAATTTGTACCAAAAATAAATTCAACTATTTTATACAAATACGTGTAGCTTCAAGTATTCTAGAAAAAATAGCGTTCCTTGCATATACAATAAAAAAGGGAAATTCGGACAAACTGGTCGAAAATGAAAGGAAATGTAATTTGAAAAAACCTGAAAGAAGTGTTTTTCGAGTTTGTTTCGCAGCCCTTCTTTAATTTGATTGCGAATTCGTGAAAGAAAGAGTTCGTATATCTCTCATTTCTAAATATCCAATGGCGAACAAGTCCCCGAGCGAAATAAATGAAAACCCGGCGGCGAATCTTATATGCCTCCCAACCATCTAAAACATTTCTATCAACCGTTTCATCTTCCCCACATCCGTTTTTCCCAGAAGATCCATTCAGTAATGGGCTTCTTTTCCTTCACAGAATCGATAGCATCCCTCTCACGCTGCTAAATAGGTTACATACAAATTTTACCTCAAAAAAGAAAAAAAAGTTAACCGATCGACCGTTCTGATTTCTTCCGAAGTCTCCATCAATGAAATTCATCAATCATCAAACTTTAGCAAATTGTTTTTCTCATCTAACGTTGCGTAAAATTTTAGAACTTCAATGTAACTAACAAGCACACATGTCTCGCGTGACACATTACAAGATGTACAGGATTGAGGAACATTTTGTTTTAAATATCATTCCAATACTGTACTGTGCATCTATGAACAGTTCCCAAACTAACAAGCACATGTTGATGAAACCCTACCGTACCTTTAGTACGAAAAGGCAATGTTATAAAACTGTTAGAGTTTAAGTAATACAGTCGAACATCGTTATAACGAATTACATGGGACCACCAAAATTTGTGCGTTATAACAGCAGTTCGTTATATCAGTATCCAGAAATAATTATTATTTATACTTGCATAACATTTTCTTGTACAGTATTGTCCAACTTTTCTGAGGGCACAGTGGTGATTTATTTGAAATAATCTGTTATTGAAGATCGTTTATTATTTATTTTGCGACATTTATCACAAGTGTCCAAAAGTGTCAAAAGTCTGAATGAGAGGGAAGTCGAAATTTGATTCAGACACTTAACTACCCTGCGCACCTACAAGTAAAAGTTGTTTGAAATAATGTTTTTTGAAGATTGTGCAAATACATGTGCAAATGGGACTGTCTCGCAACGGGAAGTCTGTCATCAGATCGATGACATCGTGACAGCACCTTCTGAGAGCTGCTAAATAGGTTTAACGATTGTTTTTCAAGCGATGTTCTGTAACTTTAGTGCATGGGGCCTCGAAAATCTGTTCGTTATAACTGATAATTCGTTTTATCCAGTTCGTTATAACAGTAGAAATTAACATTGTTTCTGTATAGGCTGTGACGGGGATTGGAAATACTGCTCGTTATAACGAGGTTTGACTGTATTTATATTTGGAAGATGCAAAAACTGGTTGATATTATTGAGGCTCACTTTTGAATATCGTTGGACGTGATAAATGAAACATGGATGGGCGACATACTTTTCGCATATTTGGTCGCTTGAAGCAACTTGCCTAATATATTCAGCACTGCTCTCCTGGATGCAATCCCTCCATCTGAGGTGGACGAAGAATCCGAAATTTGTCGACACATTTTTGATCTTCTGAGCTTGAGTCCGATCTTGACGTAGAGCACGCTGATGATGACCAAAGGGATGACGAAAAATGCGAAGGTCGAAAACTGAAACAGGGGTACATTGTGGCGGTTGTCCTTGACCGCTATGGAGCAAAAGGCGGACTGGGCGATCTGGTTGCCAGATCCTGCAGGATAATCGACGTAGTTGACAGTGCAGAAGATGGCGAATGGGGTGGCGCACAAACAGGCGACGATCCAGACCAAAGCAATTGTTTTGATCACTCGTGGCAAATCAGAAAGTTTCTGGGCTTCGAAGGGATGACAAATTGCCACGTAGCGTTCTGTGGTGAAAGCCACGATCGTTAGGACCGATGCGTAACTGGTCATTTCCGACACCATGGCCCTTATCTTGCACACGGCAACACCGAAGATGTATGGGTACTGTTGCCAGTAAACTGATAGGTCGTTTGGGAGCCCTGTAGAAAATGGTGAAAAGATGCTCTAATTACTCGCATGCTTGGAATTCTTCATTTCGTAAACTAATTTTGTCCTTCAAGGTCCATTAGTGAAGGCACTTCAGGGTTACACCAACAGTAATTAATGTCAACTGAACCATATTTCAATAGCACTATGGCGGGAACAGCGACTAACTTGCCAGGGACAGATAAAAAGTACGCATTCGTCTTGTTTTTAGTACTCTACATAAAAGAGGTAGATTATGGGAATTAATTTACTTTATAAGATGCTGGTAAAAGCTTGGATCCTACCCTCATTGTAAACATTAATTAAAAAAACCTAATTAGGAGTTACAAAGACCAATTTGATGAAATGTTTACATGTAGAAGAACTAAACTTTTTCATTAGTCATTCATTGGTTCACAGGAGGCGCTGAAATACTGTAGATACAGTACTTGTAATTAAAATTTTAATAGAAAATTTAATTTAAACGATTTCTACACTGTAGAAAATCACACAAGGTCATTCGCAGTCGGTACTCAATATGAACAGGCATATGCAAATACCATTTCCTATTCATGCGATTACAAGGCAGCCTGCTGGTACTCCTTGTAAACCAAATACTGTAAGTGTACATGAAATGAAAAAACTATAGTCAAATCAACGAGAGAAGACAAAAATGGCGTCCGTTCAACCAATAGGATGCCATTTCCTGTTTGCGATT
>JAQFYZ010004873.1:0-10353 GCA_034695085.1 Cylindroiulus punctatus
TAGCCTGGAGAAAGCTATCAATAAGCGGAATCCCTCTGACTGGCTGTCAGAATTTGTCATTTCTCGTTGAGCCGACTGTAGTTGATAACCCACACATATTTTAAATAACCACAATTTGACTCGGACAATATGGGAGTGTGCAGCGAAAGGGTCGCCTCTAGTGACAGTCGAGTAAGCTCGCCTCGATAAAATCAGGCTCGTGGCCCAAAAATAAATACGGAATGCTTTAAATACCAACAAAGAGTTGGGTACCACAGAGTTAGTCAAAACCGTTAAATAAATAATAAATAATAATTAGCCTGCATTTACGAGCTTATTTGGGGAAAATGAAAAACTTGCATTTGAGGCTTTTATCCTACTCTCGCGGCCGCGAAAGTGGCTGACTGCAGCGCCACCAGTGGCGTTGTGCACTCCCAATTGACTAGTGAACTTGAATAAGTTTAACGTTACAGTGACAACGTTTCGACCATTCTTGGACTTCCAGGGTTCATACTCAAATTTGCAAAGTCATCTGCCTGACTTTCCCTGACCAACCCAAGTAAATTTCCCTGACTTAAAAATTGTGTAAAAACTCAGGGTGTTTTTAAACTTTTCACATGTATAATGTAAAATTACTCGAAAACTATATTAGATGGAATAATCGCAATGTGACACCTTAAACAACAGGCCATAAAATATCAGGGCTTTCATTAAAACAAAATTGAATTTGGCCTACCCAATCACTCGTTATGCTCCATTGTTTCCAAATATTCGCAAACTTTTTTGCCAAAAAAATGCAAAAAAGTGAACCGGTTTTTGAAAAATTTTGCAGACAAATAAACAAAATTAACCGATTTTGGAAAAATTTTGCAAAAGAAATGCAAAAAAGTGAACCGGTTTTTGCCAAAATTTTGCATAAAAAGTAACCGATTTTCGCCAATTTTTTTGCAAAAAAATGGTTTTTACTGCAGTTTTCAGGAAATGAAAAACTTCCCATTGCATTTGAGGCTTTTATCCTACTCTCGCAGCCATTAAAGCGGCTGACTGCAGCGCCACCAGTGGCGTTGCACACTCCCAATTCTTGGACCATTCTTGGACTTCTTCAGGCCACGTTGAAAAGCTGCGTCAAGCTTTTAATCAATCCCAAACTTTCATACGAACTTGTTTACCCAAATGCGAGGTGATGCTTTCCCCGCCACTGATTAGGCTGGGAAATTGTTGGCGGATCAACAATTAGATTCCGAAGCGCCCCCTGACGGAGTCTTTCGTCCAAGTTCAAGTCGGGTTATTCTCCCTCTTTTTGTCTCCGCTGTGGCCGGGCAAGTTCACCGACCAAAACAATTTTAATGACTATCTATACATGTCAGCTGGCGTTGCATATTCGGCCGGTGACATGTAGTACGTGTGTCTGATTTGGGGTTGAACGGTGCAGAAATACTACCGGTCGCTGGTTCTTCAGCTCGAGAATGAACTTTGCAAAAACCTCAGGGCCATGCGTTTTTATCATTGTCCGTGCACATCAATGCACATTTAACAGGGCATAATCCATTGTGCCCACCACGGGCATGTTACCGAAGTAATTTAGCATGATCGGATCAAACGCAATAATGGCCAGATTAGGCCCCAACTTCCATGTCAAGTCATTTGAATCTCGGCTGGCATTCGTGCCCCAGTCAGCGACCATGAAATGTCTGGGAGTGAAATGAAAAAAGTCAAGAATGCTGGTGGCACTTGTTGCATGTGGCATGCACTTGCTCTGCACACACACGTGATACTTAGAAGTTTATGACTCGAATCTAATCCGTGACGTCATACCGGATTGTTGGTTTTACAGGTACCAATAAGTGTAGCACAAACAGAAGGTGTTTTGGTGCTTTACAGCTTCGCTGCCACATGACATCGATATGTCAGAAACTCAGAATAGCAGTGCCAGTGGTAATGGAAGTGATCATGGGTGGTTATTGGCTAAGGTGTTACAAAGGGGACGTTCAAGAATAGTCATAACCATTACCCTACTTCCCCACACTAGTGTTAGTACTCATCATTATTTTTAATGGTTTGTCAATGGTTGCAAGAGGCTTAATCGTAAACTTCATCGTTTGTTTTATATTTGCATTAAATTATGTTATGGAAAATAACTGAAAAATCGCATTTTTAAGCATAGCGTGAGATTGGTTAGGCAGAATTTAATTTTGTTTTCACCAAAACTCCTTGTTCTTTATGGGATTTAAGGTGTCACCAGCTATATGGGTTGTCATTACAAATGCAGCGATGGGTGGGTTGCTGCCCCTTGAAAAGATCTTACAAATTGTTCCATTCTGAGGGTGATGATTCGATCTATTTTAGATTTTTACGCAATAAATGTGGAAAGTTTTTTTTTTTTTTTAAACTTCTGTTGTACAATACTAGTTAAAACCAGTAATGCTGAAGGGATAACTAAATGAACATTTACATGTATGACGAAAATAAACCACCTTGTGGAACATTTTTTTTTCTTCAAAAATTGGATCTCAAATGATGAATTTATAAAATGCGAATGATGACTCATCATTGCTCCTAACCTAAAAGATGATGACATGGTTTTTGAAAGTCCCCAAACAATGCTTGTTCATCTGTGTGTAACATCTAGGCCTGCGTTAACTTATAATGGGTGACATTTTAGAAATATTGTTTCTGAACTAAAAGCTGCCTCATCCATCCAGCACTTATAACAGCAAAAAAACCTTAATTATTGTACGAACTATTTGTAAAAGTTAGATCACAAATGATGATTTTTTTTCCCAAAAGTAATAATGAAACGAATGATATGAAATTTGTTTCCATAAAGTAATATTGAAACGAATGATATGAAAAAAAATTTTTTTTTTCAAAGCTGGATCACTAATGATGATTACTAAGATGATGACATAATACCAGAACATCCCCATTTATATAATTTGGTATTGCATGCAGACAAATTATACAGGTGACACATTCGCTTTGTATGCTCTCAAAAAATGCGCCATTCAAGCGACCCACGCCAAATTTTATCCTGCAGATTAAATTCGAGTTTTTTAAAAAGTAGGTTAACATATCACACTTCATATCGAAGCTAGGTTGGTGAACACAGTCCCATAATCGCACACCTGCACTCGAAATCTGGGTGGATTTGCTTAGCCATGTAAAATTGTGTTCGAACGGATTGATCTCCTTGCTTCATTCAGAAAATCCAGTGCCCATTTGCATCAGCAAAAATCTTTTATTTTTTGTACCCCACTCAAATGGCAGCGGGCCCATCTGCACATTATACGTTCCCTGATGAAATCGATTATGGGATGCGAATTTGTGTGGCCTATTGTTGTTACTCTCGTTTCTAAAACTCACTTCATTCCAGTCATTGATTAATCCGCACCTCGTGTTTGTTGTAGTGCAGGCTGCGCTCCGTTTTTTATTATTTCGAGCACGATGAAATGCGGAAATACACGGATGAAAACGCTTCCTAATATTAGTTCGAGGTGCAAAACGAATATCCTATTTGTACATAAAAGTGGAGGAAAGAATTGAGAGAGGCGAAAACGTCAGCTTTTCGCTGCCTAATATATCACGGCGCATAGTTATACACCCCGCAGAGATACATATCTGAATTATTTTTTCTCATTCGTTTTATCTTTTCCTCTAACAATATACATAATCATAATAAATTCAAATACACCCAGCAAATGCATGTTTGCAGATGGCGAAAAGCACAAGGATGGGGCTTGAGTTATGACGTGCGCCAGGATTTCGATATAGTTATATAATTGCAGATTATAATGCTCTAATCTGCGAAGTTTTCTAAGCCTGGCTAAGACGATTCTGGAGCGATCATTTCATATCTGAATCGAAACCAGAAATCGTCCATAATAAAGTCTGGGAAAGTGCCAATGTTAGGTGCTGCCAGATATGCAGCTACTTCGTGAATAATTTTGGGAAACAATGGAAGAAGCATAAAAAACGCCACGAAAAACTGTCTGTGCCTAAGAACACCTGGCAATTGTTGCGACTTGCTCTACTTGATGATAATGATTCCATTCCCCTTACCCCACTTGAACCAATTAATGCCGTTTTATACCATCTGCAGACGTTGCACTTCTTACCCCTGTTTTGAATTCCCATTTTTCGCCAAACTTAATGTTGGTAAACCTACATCTCGAAATGCAACAGGTTAATAAACATTGCTTGGCAGCTGTTTGTGGACTATCTGTGACATGCAGGTAGTCCATTCAAATCGCGATTGTTACCCCTACAAGGATTTATGCTTACCACTGTGACGGCATACACAGTTAGGTGCTTGACTTAAATAAAATTACAACAACATGATGCATCAAATCATAATTTGTTGAAAGTATTGGTATCGTATACATTGCGATATAGCGTTTCCGTATATTTCTGTCAAAAGTATTCCATCCCATTGGTTAATGCCACTCATCTGCATACACGTTAATAATCTGAAGTGTAGAAGTATCTCGAAGAAAGTGATCTGTCAAGTTATCCAACAAGATTATGTATTTGCCATGTAATACTGTAAGCCATACGCGTTTTTATTACATGTAGATGCAAATATTTTTTTCTGCAATGCATTATATATTTTTCTACATGGTTTTCTGATGAGGTTTTGGGGAAAAGGTAATATGCTTTCTGAAAAGCGGATTTTGGTAATGAAGAACAAGTTTGGGAACACTGATATAGAAGAACAACTTTGTAATCAAGTTGACAAAACAGAAGTTAACAGAAATGCATAACCAAGGACTTCAAAACTGTCACCTAACTTATGGAAGTGATCTGCATCTCCATTTACATATGCCACTTAAAGCTTAGTCACAATCCTTGTCTTACTACTTTTACTAGTTTAAAAACTGCGTTATGAGGTTATGAGACAAACATGAACCTAATACGTTGGATGCAGTTTTGATCGCATTTGGTCAAGCTTATATCAGTCCATTGTTAGTTGTGTAACTTGTTGAACTTTGAAGGGATACACGTGCATTTTAGAAGATAAATGTTGGGGAAATGCCCCAAGTTATTAAATGACAACAAAAGTTTAAGTTGAGCGTGTCTTGGCAGGATAAACACTTTCGGATTTGACTCAACAGAAGCTCTGAAGCTTGACAAAGCTTGTTTTCCAAAATATTTTTTGTTACTGCAAGCGAAAGTAAATGTAGTTTGTTCCTAAACCACTGTTTTTGCAAGCCAGTTTTTGTCGCAGAAGAAGCGGCATATTACAGAAATATACGCGTAATATAATCAGGGAGGATGCATACGCACATGTCCATAAGTTTTCGCACAAATAGGTAGTATAATGGCGCAGTTTTTTGCGGTTGTTGGTGGCCTCTATGATGTTTTTTTTCGGATTAGCGAGGCGTATGTATCGATATAATGGTAAGCTAAGCCTGGCTTCGATCGCATTATGGAATATACAAGCTTTAGACTGTCGGAAGTCTACCAGACGCAGTCGATGCATTTGTTGTAACCCTCTTCTTCATCGATTTCTCGACTGGGTTCGCGTCCTTCCAGATGAGCGCCGTGTCGTCCACGGCGCTCCACCCAAATCCATGTGCACAATCTGATCTCATTTTGGTTATACCAATTACCGGGGTAATTAAATATGATGTATTGGACGGACCGCTTGCCTTCCATGCATGTTTTCCCAAGTAACGATGAGCGGAGTTTACTGACCTCGGTGCTCAAAGGGAGACAATTCTTCACCTGAAGAGATTGAGGGATTGAGGGACATCCATAAATGACGTTCATCCTTTGGGTTGGGAAATTTTTTGGGCAAGATTTGAACAATTTGGAGCATTAAATAAAGTAAGAGTGAGGTGTGCATGCATGTACAGATTTATTTCTTACTCCAACATTGCTAAAGCAACACTTGTTCCAATCCACTTATGGAACTAAGGGCCCATTCCAATCCATGTTATTGGTCTTATTTTGTGCTTATCGCTAGACGCCGGAAATCTCTTCCAGAAGATGGCCATATGTAACTTAAAATTCAACTTAAACTAATGCAGGGTCCTCCCAGACCTGGAGAAATCAGGGAAAAGCCAGAAAAAACTGATTTATTTTAAGAGTCAGGGAAATTTCACAAATTTCTTGCTACAGAAGTCAAGGAAATCAAGGTATCAATTGAAACAAGCAATCTCGTGGAATAGATCAATAATCAAGTTGTAAATTTTGAAAAACTAATCTAAATTTCAAGTTTTTTATTAAAATGTGTGCTCTATTGCTGGTTCCTAGTTGAAATTAGTCTTCACCTCGTGTGTATCAACAATGAACACTAAATATAGCATTTTTTACATTTGCAGATTTTCGAAATTTTAATCATCAGGGAATTTTTTTAAACCTGGAAAAGTCAGGGAAGTTGAACATTCATTTTCTGGGGCGACCCTGTAATGGCATTTCAGGTGCTGACTTGGTGTATTTAATTGAAAATTGAATAACAACAACCTTGCACCACATGGTAATGACGCTATTCACTTACTGATGGTAAAGACTATAACGAATTGGATTGGATACGAAGAGTCGAACATATCTTTATAAACTGAATTGTATAAAATTCAACTCAGTACTATTCATGCATCATCAGCATTGTTAATGAATACAATGTGCTGTGTGTGCAAACCACTCAATGTATTCTGCAGTCAATTGCCACCACTGCATTAGGGTGGGCACCATCATCATTGCTAACTTGAATATCTTGTATCTTCAAAGGCTGTCATTTGGATTCTGGAAGAGAATCCCAACGGTTGATGACATTTAGAGATGAGCGCAAAAAAGAACAATTAAATAAAAAGTTACGTAGTAACAAGTATTTCCATTATTCTACCCAACTCCTGAAAGTACATGATATGGGATATACACTGTATATCGCCCAAGAGGGGGGGTCTTGGAGATTCAAAAAGTGGCTGCTGACTTTCTGTGCAACTGGGACAGCCACTGCCAACTCCACTGTACACATACACCACGAGTTTTGAACAAATCTCAGCTCTGGTGCAGTTGCTATGGAGTGCAATGTGTTGCTGGAGAGCAAATGATAGCAGATGACTGAAATGGATGTGGAATCGTCGCTTAGCTCTTTGGCCATGGCACACGCCTGCCATCATAAAGTGCGCTCCATCCCATTGTCTGCCAAAATCCATAACGTGGCGCGGTCTGGCAGTCTACCCTTGAAATCATGTGACATCAGAGACACGTCTTTCGCAATTGGAAATATGGAGTTCGTCAAAAGCTTGCAACACGCGCCATATATCACGTTGCAAATCGAGGTCACTACAGTTGGCGAGGATTGCACCATGCACGTGCACCAAGAGCAGGATGAGGAAAATTTCCACTGGCACAGGTGGGGGTTGATCCGTGTTTCAAGGTGGTGGCAGTTGCTCCATTGGGCACGTGCATGGGCTCCTTGGGCTACCAGCTAATGGCAAAGGAACATAGTGGTGACCTTACCTGGGGGGTATTGAAGGAACTTTGCTGGGCATTTGTTGGTGCATTGCTGGGGGTTTGCCAGCCTCTGCAGCGGCACCAGCTCTGGCCTTCTGGTGGCGAAGCAGCAGAAGACGACCTAGTTCCTCACACCACACAGACAGGAGAGCTGCAAAGAAACCAAATGCTAATTAATATCAGTGGAAAAAGGTTTCTCGACACTTATTAATATCGCCTTCTATGCAACTTGCACGGTTCCTGGAATACCCAGGCTCGTTTCTTCAGAAGAGATGATGGAGTTATGAAGAGTGGTTAAACTTCTGTACAATTTGCATGCATCCTTAATGATTATTCTAATTAAAGCGGTTTGAAGTCGCCGATACACAGATCTCTATTACGTGTGGTCAACAAAAGTAATGGCTTGCAGGCCCTTTTGTGACAACCATGTATGTGGTCACCACCATGTCATTGCCACTGACCGAAAAACTGTTTAATTGTGCATCGTTGTTATCAAAATTTTAGCCTAAATGATGAATTTTAGTCACACAACAGCCCATCTAAACAAGATGTCTAGTGATGATTTTTAACTGTGGTGTTTTATAAAACAGCCTTGATGACATGTTGCTGCTGCCCAATCCCCTCCCCTGTACTGTATATCTACAAGCTATGCATGCAGTTTTTCAATTCAAAATTTCAAAGAAATTACTAATTGTAATCACTAATACTGTAATACTAATTGTGATTGCCACAGACCAAAAACTGTTTAATTGTGAATCATTGTTATCAAAATTCTAGCCCAAATGATGGATTTTATTCACACAAAAGCACATCTAAACAAGATGTCAAGTGATGGTTTTTAACTCAGATGTTTTATAAAACAGCCTTGATGACATGTCGCTGCTGGCCAACCCCCTCCTCTGTACTGTATATCTACAATGTTTTTCAATTCAAAATTTCAAAGAAATTACTAATTGTAATCACTAGCTAATTTTTATTGTTGATATTGATCCAAGTAGAAGAAATAGGAAAGATGCTGTGTGTGGCAGCTATAGTGAATACTAACTTCAAGATTTTTTAAATTACATATAAATTCTCCAAAATGATATCGCCATTGCTAACAGGCATGCATTCTGCAGATGGTCAATAAGATGTCTCGGTGATTAGAATTCAGGAAGATTTTTAATTCGCCCACGCCATTTGGTCACATTTGCATTAATATTCAGAGATACCTCCATCAATTAACATTTAATCACCAAAATGGTCACCAGCTGCTTACCGGCTTCATTCTGAAACAACGGCAGTCACGTTTGGCATTACTGTCAACCGTAAAGAGATTGGCCTCATCGATAAAGATGAAATTACGTCCGTGTGAAGCGATAAATTATTTAAGCCCCTAATTAATTTCAAAATAAGAAATTACATGTCAAAGATAAATTGAAATTGTCGATGTCAGATATTGTAATTTCAATTTCACTGGTTGTTTTTTTCATCGTCCTTATGACAGCAAGTCTCACGTTAAATGATATTGCCACCAAAACGATCATTGGCAAATAAAACCAGCTTGACATGTTTTCTTCGAGAATGGAATGAGCTACGAACTTCCATCGTACTCAAGCTTCTTTAATAACACGTAGTCACAAATTAAGTTAATTTTCAAAAGTGCATGTTTGATAAACATTGAACATTGAATAATACTTGTACATACTAGTAGTGTAAGAATGATGATGCATGGGGGATACTGTAACGTTTTGTTAATTAAAAATAAGTTTATTGGTAACAGTGTTATCACACACTATAATGACAGTCTTCCTGAAACTGTGGACCTCATTTCTTTAGTTTCGATAGTATAACCTCAGCCCCATATCTTCAGTTTTCACCAGCCTTTTCTTACGCAAAATTCCTGAAACCACATACCTGAGATGCACTTCAGGCTGTATAAAACTTTTCGGAGGGGATGTCCCTTGAACAATACCCATGTTGAAAGTTCGTGCCACCATACACGTGTCCCCTGCCCCACCAGAAATTACCCTTAGGCAGTTTTGTTGTTTTCCATTTGCTTTCGTCCCCAACTACATCTAAGTGACACTAATTTGCAGCACATTTTTGCAACAAACTACAATGTAGTTCTGATTCATTGCCTCGATTTGTCATAATTACATTTTTCGATTATTCAAATATCTTAATTGGACCACTTAGTCGATGCATGTTGGACAGGAAAGCGTTTTCTGATGTTAGAGGATATTACGATACTGTCAACAGAAAGATTGTCTGACATTCTGTTTGGAACAGCATTCTCGAGAAGTTTGCGCAGTTAACGTTAAACGGATCTACTTGTGCCTATGTACGTGGTGAATAATTAAGTACATCAACTTGACAAATCATATTATATTTCAGCAGAGGCATTGATTTATATGCAGTAACAGGCGTGGGTAGCTGTTTAAAGAAGTTGCAGCATACTTCGAACGTCACAATGCATGGCATCAACAGTCATTATTTTAATGGCTCGATATAATCCCGGCAAAATTTTCAATAATTTTCTGTCCATTTTTCGATAATTTACAGTCAAATCCTCGATAATTCTCAGTCGAAAATGTCCATCAATTTTCAACAAAATGATCAATGATTTTCATGATGATCAATGATAAATACTTTTCAATTAAAATCACAATGATTTTCAACATTTCAGAAAATTTTTCAATAGTTTTTAGTCAAAAATTCAATAATTTTCTGTCAAATATTCAATAATTTTCAGTCAAATATTCAATAATTTTCAGTCAAATATTCAATCATTTTCAGTCAAATATTCAATCATCTTCAGTCAAATATTCAATCATCTTCAGTCAAATATTCAATAATCTTCAGTCAAATATTCAATAATTTTCAGTCAAATATTCAATAATTTTCAGTCAAATATTCAATAATTTTCAGTCAAAT
>JAQFYZ010004874.1:0-10350 GCA_034695085.1 Cylindroiulus punctatus
AGCGTCGGGAAATAAAGTTCGATTTTCATTTAATTACCGACTGACTTTCTCCGGGTGAAGAAACCAAGTCGTGACACCCTCATATGGAGTCATACGTTGTTGGGGGTCAATCAATTTCCGGGCCATTATTTGTTACACACATGAACTTGAAATTTGAAGTGAACTACTATACATCATGTTTTGGCCTAGTTTTGACAAGTTTTGATCAAACGGAATGTTTTTGCAGCGTTTTAAATAAAGTTAAAATTTTGGTTAATATATCCATCCCTTTTCATCAAGTTTAGATACAAATTTCGCTGAAATCTACTTTTATAGGTGAATGATGATGTCATCACTTGAGGGCTGGTCCTGAAAAACCATGATTTTGTGGTGACACACATGCAATAATTTAAATTATACTTGATTTAAAAAAAATTGCATGCGAATCTAAATATGTTTCAGTTTGGTAGTTTGTTTTTGGGCCTACATAGGTACTGTAACTTCTCATAAGGAGAGATAGTGGCAGGCGGCATTTTTAGATGACAAAAAGACACCATGTAAAATAGTGCTTCACAGCTGCGGCTGGGAGCATCAAAGGTTTAAAATCCTACAGTGCAGAAATATGACATTGGGGCACCATAACACAAATATTTATACAGTGTTTGCCTGCCTTACATCATGAAAATATTGAATTAGTTGCACTTGCAAGGATACTCGCAAGCAGTCCATGTCAACGACCCTTCACGAAGGTCATAAGACCATAGGATAAACTGTGACACGTAGAACAGGACAGGTGGCAACCTTGGCATGCTTGTGTGAGAATATGCTATACAAGCACGTTTGAAATATAAATATTTTGTTCTTCTTTAGAGCAGAATATAATATGCAGTAAATCCTACATTTCTGCTGGTACAATGTTCCCTTGGCTTATTTGCTCGCTCAGCACATCTCAGGAATGCAACAATAAATATGTGCATATACATATGTGATATGGCAATGACACAAAGTGGACAAACACACTGCAGGAAATGCTCAGAAAAGATAATGGTGTGTAGCAAGGAGTTTAGTATTTGGCATCAAGATAAACCATTCTACGGCCGTGCAGCTGGTCCAACAGGATGGAGTCGGATCGTGCAAAGGCCCGTAGAACCCACCTGGCCGTAATTTCCTTGCGCTCGATCTTCTGGTTGACGGTGGTTTCGACTTTGCGATTGGTCAGTCTGCAGGAGGAAACGGTGGCCAGAAGAGAAGTGAGGAGGATAGGTGCAAGGCAGTGCGCAGACGCAAGCCACGTTAAAAGCAAAGGGCAGTATTGCGTGGTTCGGCAGTTAACGGAAGACGCCGGGTTAGTTAGCGTGTGGAGCAGCAAGATGGAAGTGCATGAGAGAGAATGAAGAACGAAAACAATGTGGAAAAATTATAGGCGCTGCGACACATGTGCGTGGTCGGGTTATGATAGTGACATATGACACATAACAGAACCGGCCGTTGTCCGTGCACAAGCATGAATTGCTCGAAGGGCACCCTGCAAGCTCTCCGGCAATTGGGACAACTGCTCAAAAACTAGGTGGGCGATAAAAATAATGGAAAGCGGTCTCGGAACAAGGGTTTTGGAAGATGGGGATTTGCAATTTTAGATGAATAAATCTTCCGGCGCATTAACTTTAATTAAATTTCTTCCCGGGGGAATTAGGCCCATGCAGAAAAATCACTCCGCTCCCCGTGTTAATAACGGTCCCACAGAAAATCCAATATTGCGAATTTTCTCGAAAAAGCCGGGTAGCTATGCGCATACCTGGGATCTTCCAAGCAGCCTTTTGATATCCAGAAACAATTATTGTAAATGCGGTGCAGTTGAAATAAAGCTGATATTTTGTTAGTTAGCTATTATTCAAATTCTATAGATGCGAGGTTTAATTTGGGTTGAAAAAATTGCTTTTGAAAACTGAAAAGTATGGGAAAGTAAATAATTCTACAGGGCAGGAAATTTATGTTAATGTGCAAGGTTTGTTGTAATTTGGGTTGTTGAAATTGCTTTAAAAAAACTTGGAAGTATTGAATAAAAGGGCTTAAATTACGTTCCCATGAACTAATCATGTCATTATTTGGCATGAGCATTTACTAAGAATTTGTTACCAATGGGATAGATGCAGAGGTGGTCACTTCGAAGAAACACAATACCTGCCGAACGGACAACAGCCGAGTGAAAATACTTACTCTCTATACATCTTTTATCACATCCTGGTGAAACGAAAGCAGCATGAAAAAGGAGAAGAAACAAATTGAGAGAAGTGAGACACAAATATACCATCGGTTGGCAGTTGCACACAAGACGAGCCTGTTAGTAACATATCGTGATTAAAGAAACTATTTCATAACTTCACTACCTTACACCAGATCACATATGTCACCTTGTAGTGACATGCTACAAAGCCCGCAGAATCCTCCTCCTCATAAATACCAGCATGGACCTTGGAATGTGTCTATCTGACTTAACCTTGCTAAAACCAAACATCAGATTTTCCCCATATGTTAGCAACAGCGCCTAATCTGGGGGAGGGGAAGCTTCGCCATTACATGTTATATGCAGTGACTTCAAACTTGTTTGGGTTGAGATGCATTGAATCTAAACATCCCCTTGGTGATTCGCAAACCACTCAAGTGAAATAAAAGTATACAAAACAGGCTTACATGCATGCCATACTTGGATAAAGGTAACTTCAATATAATTTTTGCAAACAAGCTACACCTGCATCAGTTCAATTTAGTAATGTAAACTGATTATTAATTACAGAATTCCCCGTAATGCTTCTTTCCAACAAGCACAGCATTATTTTGTTAGAAATGGGGATTTTTCTCTTTTATTAAATTTGATTGCTCCGTCTACGGCATTACTTGTTTTCAAAATTATCTGCTCGCTTTATGAACCGTCCATAATTTATACTTTTTTAAACAAATTTCATAAGAGTAATCTCAATAGCAATTAGAAACGTTTTTCTCTGAAAACAAGCACCTGTAGATGTCCATCACCACTTCAACGACAAGGCAGTGTTGCACATACACCATCCTGCGCTTCAGTAATAAGGGTTCATCTTGACAATTTTCATTTCTGTAGGTGGGGATGTCTTAAATCTCTCTACAAATTACTATCGATTTTTTTCAAGCGCAATTTCGCTGTTGCCGTCTTTTGCATTTTCCCCCGCATTGTTTATCTCTGCGGGCAAACGTGCCGCGGATCTTGGAACGATGCTACGGGCAAACTTGTCATGCCACGGCTGGAAACTAACTTAAGTGTAACTACCTCACACCAAATCACAAAAGGAGTTATATTTGTAACATGTATGGTAATGACATGATGCTATGGGCAAACCTGCCATGCATCTGTAAACTTAAGTAAAGCTACATTATACCAAGTCGTACAAATAAGTTTACATTTTGCTAATGTCATGATGCTCAGGCAAACCTGCCATGCCACTGCTTGCAGCTGACTTAAATAAAGCTAGCTGCCTTACACCAAGTCACACAAATGAGTTTACATTTTGCTATGGGCATGCTAATGACATGCTGCTACGAGCAGACGTTTCATTTCTCATGGCATGATGCTAAGGGCGGACTTTATGCTCATGGCATAATGCTACGGGCAGACTTTATGCCCATGGCATGGTGCTGGCATGCGAACAGTCTTTGCAAAAAAGAAAAACCAAGCTATGCTAACCTGATTGGTACACATTTTGGGAGAGGGTAAGTGTTCAACGTACCGATAGGGCTCCGCCAAGTGCGATCCGTTGCTGCGACCACCAAAATCGTTGTCGTCCTGCAAGTGCCAAGCATACGTTTCGTCCACCTGACTGGGGTCCGATGCGCGGAGCATGCCGCTGCTGCCCTCACTCTGCAAGAAACCAAAAGTGAAAACCAGAGCCACTTCGAGCCGGGGCCAAGCCACGGTATTTTCTTACCCGCACGAATCTGTTCGCAACGTCCTGTCGTTCGGCTTCCAATTCCCTCGTCAGTTTCTCCAGCTGGGCTTCCTATAAGCACAAAAGCAATACAGTTAAATCTCCGCAACAGCTTGGAGCCATTCGTGCAGGGGTCAAGTTGGGGCAGACTTAATTCGGTGTTGATTTTCCCATTTTGGCAACAGTGCAAGGCCCATTAACAGGCTGCTTATCGTTTTTGGCAGAGAAGACTATTTTCTGATTTTAAGGCTGCATGGATGGATATCAAACAGAAGGACGGAGCCCTCAGGGACCATGATTATGTACGTGTAATTGCAGTTGCAATTTTGGAATTAAATTTGCAAGCAGTTTCAGAATCTGACTGGCTGACAAAATATGTTGCAACAGGCAGGCAGGACCTCGAAGGCTTTCCACTGGATCATGAGAAGTCAAGAACATCCGTTGCCCTATCCGGAGTCAAGTCTCCACCAATGTTTATTATTCTAAACCATGCGAGCAACATTTAATGTGCTTTGTTAAAGATTTTAAGGATGGAACTTTGCCCACTTCTGAACACATCAAATGCGCCATACATCTGGAACGAGAGGGCTGAGGATCCTTTTACAGTGGTGCAATATGGGCCATGCGAATGTTCACAGTCCATTCTACCAGCAAGTCTGTGCTCAACAGCTTTTGTTTGATTATCAGCTCTGCGCCAATGAATTCAGCTACTGAACCACTGAAGAGTACAGGAGGAGATCCAAAAGGAAGGTTCTCGGGTTTTCCTTCGGCATGCACAGTGTGTCCCTCAAACTGCTAAAACTTGCAGCATTTTGGAATTTCATGAGAGGGAAAGCCGAGCCCATGCTGCTCTCCGAGAAGCGCAGAGTCATGCGGCATTCATGCAGACTCTGCAGCAGCATCTTTCTTTGTTCATCGGCGAGTCACTTTTCCAGAAGGAGGACAGCCAGGATCCTCGAGGCGCCCTGCAGCTTGATTTTCTTGTGAAATCCAATCGAGGACTCCACACGGCATATCTTGCACCGTCTTAATGCCCTATTCAACAGTAAATTCAATTGGCATAACCGATCCAGGGTGGATTAAAGAGAACCTACATGTAATGGACACAGGCTGACAAGCTCCACAGCCCAATGGACAACCCCAGACTCTCGGATCCGTGTGCTCCATGAACCGCGAGGAAATGACGTACTGGATAAAATCGGCCGTAAAGTGCAGAGATTAAGCCAGTGATTTACTGGACCTGTGCCATTAGCTGTATGCCAGCGACCATCATTAAACTGATGTAGCCTCCGGCCATAAACTTGGGCTTTCGGATGTGGAGAAAGGATTAGCCATGGTACAAATCAGCCGCATAGCCGCTATCCGAGAAGATGGCAGCCAGCTAGCGAGCATCTGTAGGGACTCAAAGATAGCCACGAGGTTCGTCCCTCCTCCATGGCGTTAGGTCCTCTGCAGCTAAGAATAGATCGCAATACGCTAGAAGTCGTTGTTTCCCAACGACTTCTGCTGAACATCCATAAGTCACCGCCATGAGCTGTTGGACAAAAATAAGCAACTGGTTTTGGAAATGCCACAGCGGCGCCTATCCCCACCTGTTCCTTGACACTCTGTAAGATGCTGTAGGCCGACTCGGTGCTGGCGTCATGTGAGTGAGGTCTCGAGTACGAGGGCGCTATCATTGGGTGTGGGTCGCCAATAGGAGCATGGTGGCTGGCGGGCATAGCTCGGCAGATGCAAGGGCTTCAGAGACGTTGGATTCCGGCATGCGGGGACGGTCTTTGGGGGTTCTGGAAAACAAGAGAGCAGACATTATTGATAGGTTACCATAAGCTAACGCCCGAATATAAGCAGTCACGCAAATGCTACGCCGTTAAATGGTTACTGTCACATTGTGATGTCTTTAATCTCAGAATGAGACAGTTATAATCAAGCTGTGGTCAATGACTGTAGTGTAACAGGTATGTGACCATGAAGCTGTTGGCAACACTAATCAAATACATGTATCCAAACATGTAACAATGATGTCTACCCAAATGAGGTAGAAACTGCCTAAGAAATTAGGCACTTGCATAGTACTTTGCGTCTCGGACATTTTCTTGTTATAGCGAACTCAATTTTTAGAAAATCTAGCTGTCAAATGTTGGTTTTTAGCAGGCCTGCATTTCTATAAAAATATAATTGAGATTGTGTTGAAGGCATTGAAAACTACCAAAAATGGAGTTTCAGTGTACATGCAGCATCACTGCCCAAGCTAGCTTACGCTCTCAATGCAAAATAATTAATAAAAAAAACATAAAAAAAAATTCACTTAGGATTATGCCCTGCTTAAAATCAGCACGCATGTTTCAACCCTACTTGTCTTGTTCTAGCTTCGCAATTTATCCATATAAATTTGTATGTTTGCCATTGAGCTAGCTACATGTCATTTTTAATTGTTTTTCCTCGTTTAGTGTTTTATTGTGTTTTTTGTTAAGCGTGAATTCTTTACCAAGCTGCCCAACCGCCAGGCTATCATCGCCAGTCTACGCGCCTGAAGGAGAAGCCCACTTTCTCATTGTGCAAATGCAGCACAGTGCATGATCCGAAGTACAGCCAAAGCTAATTCCGATTCTTTTGCTTGGATTACTTCTAACAATCGCTACATTTGTTTTTCCCGTGTAGAAGGATAGGGCCAGTGCCTATTCATTTTTTGAAGTTATAAATTCTGTCATTTTCACTGCATTTAGAAAGACTTTAGAATTGTAGCAGGGCCTGATGTTTTAGAGGCACTACTCTACCTTATGGTATAGGGGCTTAGGTCATATCATATGATACTGATGGCCTGGTTCAAAACAGATCCATATTAGCTACACATGTCGATTTTGGCCAATCCAAGATGGCGTCGGAAGGCAATTACCTATGTCATCCGTGGCCAGTTCGCTAGCAATTCGCCATTAGATGACCGACTACAAATTAGCCACTGACAGATCGGAAATCAGCTGGCGTCATTCACACTGCCCAGGCGCCGCTGCTTACAAATCGATGCCATTATGTCGTTATCGATTGGTTGCCCAGTGTGAGTGTGTTCACCTATAGTGTTAATCAGAGATCGCGTTTAGTGTCTCTGGCTGGAACAGCTGGTTCACCTTATGATTCCAGACTAAAATCTTCAGTCAACAATGAAATATTCGCCAAGGCCATTATGGGCATGAGAAAACACGTTTACTAGCTCTTCGAGGTGCAAGTGCTCATCCTTTCCTTTATGCAATGCCTCCCAAACGACCAAACTCTTCACAACTTTCCGGTTATTTTACACAAATTATTTCAGAAAGAAATGTACAGCGAGCCAATCTAAACAGTTTCGAGAGCTGTGAGCGAAAGTAGCCATCGAACTCAGAACCGTCTCACATTATCTTATTATTATTAACTTTTTTATTTATTCATTTTGGGTTCGGGGGTCAGGCTGATCCAACAGCTAATCAGCTCGAGCTGACCAACCTTTCTTGTATACACGGGGTTGCCACCGATTTTTAAAAACTGTCTTGGGTGACTTTTAACAAGATAATCACAAATTTTGCCTGACTTTGCCTGTCCTAAAAATTGAACTTTTGTAACACGTACTGTAACACGTTTGTAACTCGGTGATTTGAAAACAACTACGTTTTATACAAAAGATTAAAATCAAACCAAACGTTTATTGCATTTGAGCATTTTAACTTGAACACATTACTTTTTCAATGAAAAATTTCAAACTGTAGTTTCTAATTTTTTTCGACAATCGCTGCTTCTTCTAATATCTAAAATCTCTTAAAATTGTAGCTTATTGTTTTACACTTTCTCAATTATGCCTGACTTCAGCTCAATTTGTCTGACTTTGCCTGAGTATTTTACCCTTGCCTGACTTTGCAAGTCAGTGGCAACCCTGTGCATAGGGCCTCTACAGGGTTCATACTCAAATTTACAAAATCATTTCCCTGACTTTCCCTGACTTATAAATCGTGCAGAAATTTTTTTTAAACCTGCTCATGAGAAAAATATAATGTTTATTAATATCAACTTTTGGAAATGGTCAGCAGAAATCTCAAAATAATTAATAAACATGTAAAAAATTATTGTTTGGGTATTTTTTGGGATAGAATTTATTTTTCAATTTTATTTTGTTGACAAAACTGTTATTTTCCCTGACTTTCCCTGATTTTTCAGCAAAAAACGTAGTTTTCCCTGACTCTCCCTGACCATTTTGCGCTTCCCTGACATTCCCTGACTTTCCAGGTGCGTGTGAACCCTGCTCTAGTCCACTCCTAACGTGGGTTTGCAATAGTTTTCAATTTTCCAGAGGCTGGTTGATGTGTAGGCTATGGTGTTCTCTCGATGGCACCTTCCACTGTCAGCTCTCAAGCTGGGAAACGCTGCTATTGGAAAGGCCCTTACTCTTGGCGTCCCTGACGTAATGTATGGCCTATCAAAATGCCACCAGCAGGTGCTAATCGGTCAGCGATCGATGGGGCCATGGCAGCCATCAAACCGCCGCTGATCGATCAATTAGACAATGAAACCGCATCGGCTGATTAATATTAATGGCCCGGGCAGCAGCCGGAAAAGGCGCCTTATTAAATTAGGAATCCCACTTAAAAGTGCGAGCGAAGAAGCGGTGAGAAATCTGAGAAGAAAAAAACGCCTAAGTGGGCCCTAACAAAGATCTCGAGCAACTGATGGCAACAACAGCCTTGTAAGACGAAAGGAATTCATCAAAAATTCTGGTGTGGCATGGGCATGCTCTCTTACCAGAGTGTCTGCACAGTAGTTGGGCATGGAAGTCATGGCTGCTATAGAAAACTCATGAAAAAAAATGTACTTTTGGTGTTTTATCCATCATTGCACATTTTTGTAATTGATCTTTTATCCATCACTGGACAAGACCATAAAAGACCAGGTACAGAAATTTACAGTCATGGATAAAATATAAAAATGTATGTTATTTCGTCAGTTTTCCATACTAATCCATGACCTGCATTTTATTTCATGCCTCAGTGCAAAGTTCATCAATAGACTCGTATATTGTTCTTTAAGACAATCGATATACAAGTAGACATGATAAATTGCTATTGGAAGGGACCTTCTGACAATGGCAGATGTTACTCTACTGTATGTACAAACAACAAACACTATATATGTTTACATGCATCCTAAAAAAATCCTAAGCTGGTCATGCATAAAAGTCTGCTGCCCTATTTCTTGAGGATGCGATACAGGATTTGATGTTGGCAAGGAAGGAGTTCATTTAAACTCTACAAGTCATAATGAGCATTAGCGCATGCTAATCAAGTGGAGAATAATTTATGGACATGGGCAAAATAAGGGCCTCGGTGCAAACGATAACAGGGAGAATACGAAGCTGATATTGCTATCAGGCAACAAGAAAGTGGATTCAGAAGATGAATATCCACATGATATTGCTATTGGGCACTGTAAAGATTTTTTTAGAAAAAAACAAACACTATCATCTGACTGAGGACGAACTTATGGATGCTATTTATACGTTTTTTTGCCTAATGATTTATTAAAAGGAAAAACATCTTTCAACGGTAAATAGTAGAGGAAAACAAAGGGAATTTATTGTGCTGCAGATATCACAGCCATTAGGCTGTCTTCTCGAAGATTTGCATGATAACAACACACCACCAAGGGGCTGATAAAGGCGGAAAATAACCTGCATTGTTATAATGCATAACTACTGATAAAATTCCGAATTTTTTTTCTCCACCATTTGTTTGTTACCTCGCCCATGTTATGTGTCATATTTCTCAACCACTATATTATATGAGCTGCACTTGAGAGCTGTTCCCTCTCAGACTCAATACCAACATAGCTCCTGTTGAGAGCTTCATTTACTCTTAAATCAGATCCATCTGCTCAAACTCAACACTATATGTGTTTAACTTACAGTCAGACTCAACACAGTACTATCTGAGATCCACTTGAGAGCTATTTACTCTCAGACAATAATACAGTCTGAGGTACATTTCTGAGCTGTTTACTCTCACAAACTTGATGCGACATAATGCATATCTGAGCTCCGACAAAATATCATCTTAGCTCCACCTGAGAACAGGTCACTCTCAAACTCAACACTATCTGAGCTTCAGTTGAGAGCAGCTTACTGTCAGACTCAATTTAGTACTATCTGAGATCCCCTTGAGAGCTGTTTACCATCAGACTCAATACTACCGGAGCACCATTAGAGAGCTATTTACTCTCAGACTATACAGACTGAGCTCCATTTCTGAACAGTTTACTCTCAGACTATACAGACTGAGCTCCATTTCTGAGCAGTTTACTCTCACAAACTTGATACGACATGTAGGAATGCTACATTCCAAGACTTTGGTAGCAGCTAAATGGAATGCAGGCTGCTACATTCCAAAGAGTTTAGTGG
>JAQFYZ010004875.1:0-10348 GCA_034695085.1 Cylindroiulus punctatus
TGAAAACAGATAATGGCCGTAATAATTAAATGTACTGATATTGAGATCTAGGAAGAGGATTGATCAAAAAATAAGTTTAGTGTCATTTAACGGTACTATCGACCACAGCACAAGTAGGGGTATTAACACACTCCTATTATTAAGCAACTGAGGTTCCAAACGTCCACAAGAGGGCAGGATGAAACTGTCCTTTCTTAACCTGACTTGAAGTATAGCATAACAAATAAAAATCCTAAGATGTTTGCGTTATTACAGACATTAAAACTTACAAAAGTAAATGTCTGATCACAATTACGATATGCTCAACCATGTTCTTTTGTTAACACAGTCATATTTAAGGAAGTATTAACTTGACAGCTGTTGAGAGAAGCAGATACAGAGTATGTTCAACATTGAACTGAACAATTTCCTACACAAGAGGCACGTTTCTGAAGACATTCGTCTTTTCTGGTTGAAGACAGTGTCTCGCTAAAACACAACACCATTTCAAAATCCAAATTTTAAATTTTTAAAATGGCGCCCTTCCAGCGGTTCTTTTGTTAACACAGTCATATTTTTAAGGAAAAATTAACTTGACAGCTGTTGTGAGAAGCAGATGCAGAGTATGTCCAACATTGAACTGAACAATTTCCTACACAAGAGGCACGTTTCTGAAGACATTCGTCTTTTCTGGTTGAAGACAGTGTCTCGCTAAAACACAAGACCATTTCAAAATCCAAATTTTGAATTTTCAAAATGGCGCCCTTCCAGCGCGCCTCCCTTTCATCTTCACCTTGAACGTTCGAGTGCGTTTTCTTCACCTCCCAAATGCATAAATTAGATTTTGATTGATATTCGCTTTCTTTATTACCAGAACGGAAGTAAAGCTGTCCGGGAACGAAGAATGTTCGTCATAAATTTCGTCAACGTGATCCGCCAAGGTTTCCTCTTACACGCAGAATGCTCGCCCTTTCCACGACCTTCCCACTTTCTGACATTTTTTCACCCAAATCAAAAGTTCGGTTTTGCGCCAAGAAATGTTTTGTGAAAACGAGGAAAGGAGAAAAAAAAAAAAATGAAAAAGTGTAAATCACAGAACAACTGCCAACAAAGTCGTTCCTTTCACTCATTTCAACATCGCGGTTCATGACGCGTCTTTATTACAAGGCGTCTAGAAGAAGACGCGTCGACCAATTTGAGACTTCCAAAAAACCCTCGAAAAAGATCACAACGAAATTACCGGTTTTCTTGTTGCGTTTTAATCTTGAAAAACCCAGGAGCCGCCATTTCATAATCCCCGAGTGTTTGCGGGACTCCTCGAAATGCATCCTCCAAAAATCCCTCGTGGGTGTAGTGGTGGGTGTTTTAATGTTATCTGGCTTTGGTACAACCTGTCTGCCTCATTTGCCTTCGCCAAAAAACTCTGGTTACATTAGCGTACAGCCTTATACATGTACTTATTAAGTGTACTGCTTGTAACTGAGACGTGTTAAAACATGCGATTTGCGGTTTGGCAGGGTCGAGCTAGTAATAATACATGTGCATGTTTTCCTGTTTCCATACATGTTCCAATAATAACTATGAAAATGCCTGAGAAATGGGAGTTTGGCCATAAAATATCCGATTGTGATGCTATATTCGCGAAAGTTGATTTCCTGACTTGAAATCGAAATGAAAATGGGGAAGAATACAAAAACTAAGTAAAAATAGTTAATCCCTCAAAGAAATCACAAGTAAAATCATGCAGTGGATGGCTAATGATATAGCAATCGATAATCAAAGATTAGATTACATGTATACTGTAACAAAGAAAATAGGAACCTTACGATGATTCTTGACAGCAAATGTCGACATCTATCAGTTATCCTCGACTTCCAGCATATTCGAACATCGTGCACAAGATACAGTATAATACGACAATAATGTGACAACATCTAGCTGCACAAACTTCACGTACGTGTATTAAGCAATGGTACTGCTAAATGATGCATGGAATCACACGTTAATTGGTTATACTGCAGGAGAAATTAAAACTTGATGCATTACTGAATTCACTGATTTGCAAAGGACTCGAGATCCCGGACAGCAATTACGGTGACGTTAGTAATCAGACACGTTATGGACACGTGCAATTGCCATGTAAGCTATGACATGCATGTTTGTTTTTAATTAATAATTAATTGAAGTCTAGCTGACTGATACATGTACGTCAGTAACCTAAAATCATAATTGCATTTCGTGGCGGAATTTCCAGGTAAGTAATGCCATGGACGCTTATTTTAATTTATAACACCATGATAAGCTGCTAATTAATCTTTTATATGTGTAGTAATCTTCATATGTGTATTAGTGAATTTTCGTTTTATTTCCACTTCATTTTCATTTAAATTGCATTTGCTATATTTGTTTATGTATTCAAGTCTAATGATT
Source organism: Cylindroiulus punctatus (assembly GCA_034695085.1). NCBI lineage: Eukaryota > Metazoa > Arthropoda > Diplopoda > Julida > Julidae > Cylindroiulus > Cylindroiulus punctatus. Next base: position 2,410 of record JAQFYZ010004875.1, read on the forward strand.
AGCTGATTTATTTTGTATTTATTTAGTTATTGATCGAATACCAATATTTGTAAATTGTAGCCCATACAAGTTCCACTACCGAACTTCGGGCAAACTACAATAAAATTAATTAAAATTTTTTTTAAAAAATGAATAGTTTGTTGATTCTCGAGTTCATCCTGGTTCAAAGAACAAGCTTATTCCGAGCAATGTTTCGAAGGAAACACCACAATAAATAATAAATTCATATGCTTCTGGAGTGAACATTTTGCCTTTGATCTGAGTGTGGGAGGCGCAAATCCATGTTCAAATTTCGCGCAAATATTCATTTTTTGAGGGAACACTAGCGTGAAATCATGGCATAAGGGCTGCAAGCAAAAGTCAGCAGTGCTGACAATCGTTTTCTCAGTGCAAAACGCCTTCTCCAAGATGGTACATGAGCGCGCTCTTGCTGCGGAGGAATGCAACCATCCGTTACAGGGTGCACCACAATTTGAGAAAATCAATAGGAAAATTTCACATCTTTTTATGGGTTTAAAATGAAGTTTTTGGTACTTACATATGTGTACATTTTTCTTTTTTGCATTTCCCTATTGGAAGGAATAACTCCACTGACAGTTAAATCCACTAAATGTGTTTTCAGTGGCATCTAAAATATCACTCAACAAACCAGGAAACTAAAATTTCCAAAAAAAGAAATGATCACTAAATTAAATGGTATATACAGTATGTACAATGTACAATGTGTGTCAGGTTAACAATGTTCAATTTCACTCTGCTCTCTTGAGGGACGTTATAAATCTCATCATGTGCCCGAATTGGAATTCTGACAAGTGTGATTTTGAATTTCGCGCCATTATACAATGTAGGTGCAGTTTATACGAGCATGCCATTTTCCATGCAAGTTGTTCAAATTGCGTTGACTTTATGACCTGAAACAGTTACACACAGTGATCACACTACATCACAAAGCGACGAATTTTAGACAATTTTAGAGGTACCATATATCCTTATGGAGCAGTAGAGAAGTAATAGGATTTAAGTACCAAAATTTAAAAAAAAACACTTTTCTCACCTTCAACAGATGGCACTGTAGACATTTAAATGAAAATAGGTAATATTTTTTGCATCTATCATGCTTCTCCTCCAATATGGATTTTGGCTCTTACACCCTTTCCATTGTCAACCTTTATTATGGGATATCATTTATTTTTCCAAGTCATTAGATTAAGATCGAGTGTTTGTGCCATAGTCGAATTTCAGGTGCCATCTTGTCTTTGCCCACCAAACATGATGCAAGTGCAAATTTTTCAACAACAACGACAAAATTAAATTAATTAAAAAAAAGTTATTATGGGCAGTACAATGAATAGCAACAAGGATGCTGAGATGCTGGCAGCTTTATCAATGACTTACAGTCCCCAAAAAGAAATATTAGCCGAGCTGAGAAGTTCACGATGCACTCGAACGTGCATTAGCAGATGCAAGAAAGGCTAATTGATTACAAATCTCACCTGTACACGTTCTCAAGGAGGGCACAATTAAGGGGGGTGGCAGTGGTGTAATGGCGGAGACAACTTAGTCACGCTGTCAGTAACCCTCCAATTTGCAAGCGACCCCAACCCTAAGACATTTAACCTTCTTTTGCTATGCTAACTTCCTCATTCCGGCATGTCTATCCATTCACTCGTATTTTTATTCAAATGGAAAATTCAGTGAGGGGTGTCGCCCCACCACCAACAAAAAAAAAATAACTTGCCAAAACGCACATGTGGAGAAGATTTCAGTTGTCAACACTTATTATGGTAGGTGAAGGAGATGGAATTTGCAAATCGAATTAAGACACCTACGTGGTTTTTTCTTCTTGTAAACTGTTCCAGTTCAATTATAGGCGAAAACAAATCAGTGCACGTGTAGTCTTTGCGAGCATGGAAGCTCGTTCAGGAAACCCATAGCTCTTTGAAAATTCCAAATTCAATGAAGGACAAACTAAATGCATACAAGAACACTAGTTGCCTCAACGAGAAAAAGAAGAAACGGCGTCAGTACAACCAATAGGATGCCATTTCCTGTTTGCGATTCGTTCATCCAACTTTTGAGAGGGCGGGGCCTTAACGGGTGTCCACTGCCGAAAGCGCTTTAGCAAATCAGAGGTCGGCCCTACAGTGTTCGGCCCAGGGTCGCACACACGACTTATTGGCTCTCGGGCGTTCAATGATCAGAGCTCATGTATTGATGATGTGTACACTGTACTTCGTTCACCGTGGCAAGTATGGCTATGGCAGCCATTTTCCTTTCACCAACTATTATAGGAATAGCCTAGATGAAGTTACTTCATACTCCGGAAGGGGACCACTCAGACAGATGAAAATACCTGCGTTGAACTACAAATTTCAAGTAGAATAAACTGTCCAAATTTCATACTGCTAGGGCTCACCGTTTCGGAGGAGTTCCTGTGATGACTGCTTTATAGTATAAGATATACGTATGCAGTACACAAATGTAACAAAAGTTACTTGTATCACCAGTTACAAGTGTGGCCTTAGGAAACGCAAAAAAACTCGTGTTATGAAGATTGAATTTCTTATTATTGAAAAACTCGAGCATTTTAATGATCACGTGTTCTTCCAACTTCTGCTGTTTGGCATAGCCCTTAACTCCAAGTTACTTCATTTCCATATGTGTTTTGCCCTATTTCATTTATTCCCTGCTAGAGCTTATCTTAAGGAAGAAGCATTTTCATAGTTGAATCAGGTAGCACTGAACGAGAAGGGATCCACTGTGTTGACTTCAAGACCTTTCAAATTTCATATTTGTGCTGACCAGGGAAGGTGTTGAAGTTCACTTTTCTCATTTCTCAACCACATTTTCATTATTTTCATCACCCCCTGTCTATTTTCATGCTCACATCTGAGGTGTGTGAAATATCGACATGTTATGCAACTCTGCAATTAAAGGCAATCAGCAAGGTGATAGGTTTCACCTGCACCAGTAAAGATTTTGTGCCTAGCGAATTGTGGCCACTCTTAAGTCTATCATCACCCATTTTAGCCAACCCACCCCTAGAACCTGTGACATCGTTTGTGCACGACCCCTAGTGCTAAAGTTCCCACATTGCCAATCTTCGAAATGTTCAGGAATTCAGCTGCAAAGCCTTTCATAAATTTCGTACGAATTTCGCTCCTCTTAGCTGTCAGATGCCAAACTGCTGCCTGCAAGTAACGACGCCACCCAAACAGTCCATCAAATTCCACTTAAGAATTAGCCATATACAAGCTTTCTTTAATCTTTCTCACAAACTGCTCGAATAGACAACACGAGCAACGAAATCGCGCACTCATTGCCCAGACGCATGTAAAATCGAGCCAAATAAATAGTTTGAACATGATAAAATGTGGTAAAGGAGAAAATAAAGCACCGGGGCGCCATTTGAAATTGCCAAAAGTTGACATTCCCAACGTGTTTTTGGGAGGTCAAATCAGGCGCCCCCACCTCCCCCAGGGCAGAATGACTCTCGATTTGAAGATTATCCAGTTGGAAAATAAACTGCGTCTGTCTGTCCTGCCCCATATGGCGTTCCACAGTTTATGGATCCATATTTTTCCTATTTAATACCGTTTTCCCAGGTACACCTAACATTGATGTTGATGATGATGAGTAGGAGGAGACGCCAACTGCTGAATGATGGAGCTGCCTGTCTACGCTGGCACAAAAACTGCACCTGCCCCTAATCTTTTTGGCTTTTTTTGTTTTATACCTCGGGAGAACCGTCTAATAAATCCAAACTAGGTGGATAGGTGCCCGCGACCTTTCACCCCGGCCTGCTCCATAAATCATAAGGCAGTCCCGTGTTATTAGAATGAAAGGATTGCAACTAGAAATCAGCTTGCATCATGTTGCATTTACAGACGTGCATGCTAAGGAGGTTTAGCACGAAAGCAGCATATAAATACGAGCAACAATTAACCGTGGACAGCATTACAGAGTTGAAAAACAAAATCTACGAGGATCCAGAGACGCATTTCCTGCCCAATGAAATAAAAGCATTTCTGGATAACCGGTTTGTGCAACTGCAGAAGCTAAATACATGTAAGTGCCTCGGTGGATTAATTCGTGCCAAAACTCTGAAATATCAACGTCTTCAAAGCCGTGGACACCTTTGGTACCAAACGTGGCCGTGCTTTCTGGTAATTTACGCAAAAAAACACGTGATAAACACTGCAAATGTCCTTCTGGGGTCATACTCCTATCACAATGAAATAACACTTATCACCGTAATGCTCAAAACCACATAGATAAGATTACAAAATGGTTTACTGATTACAGAATCCTCCACACAGCTGCATGCAGAATACTATTTTGAATTATTAGCATCTCTGTACAATCAAATTACACTGTACATGTAAAGCGTTTTTGACGTGACATTGTGAACAAGCATTTGATAAACATCATTTCATGAATGCAATCAAATTCACATGCAACTGTATGAGAACAATTTATACGACTACGTTTGAAAATCAATTTAAGACGTTATTGAAACCATAATTAAAATTCACTTCAATTTCGCCAGGTGACACTGAATTTCTCGAAATTATGTAATTTTGAAGAAGCGCAAACTATATAGCCACATTCAGATTAGCAGCCAGATGCACGGGTCTTTGTAAACGTTAGTATATGACATCAAAACGGGTTGTAGTGGTCAATTAGCATCGCTGTCGCCCATTAAAACCAGTTTTCATCTACGACCAACCTGTGTGATTTACGATGGAGTGAATGGGAGTTTTCAGATTTCATTTTTTATTAAACTGTAAAAACTACCCTTATAAAGAAAGCATTTTCGCTTCCAAAGTACAACATGGTCGGTTGACTGCATGGGTGGCATCTGACACGCATGCTGTGCCACCCTGTCACCTATACAGTATATACAACACTCACAGTTGATTACAACATTGTGATAGCAAAATGGTCAAAATTTCTACCGACCACAGCGGAAAAAAAACTCGAGTCCAAGGCTTCGAACTTGTATATAAATTACGCGATATGTCTAATGTCTTTCGACGTTTTACAAGGCAGCAGGGTGACACTCCCAAAACTCTTTTATCTCATGGGTTATTTTTATGGCTCTTAATATCATTATTTATTGACGTATTTCCTATTCCGTGTATAGGCCCATTAGGGCTCGTTGAAACGGAAAAAAGATTAGAATTACTCCTTAATTTGATGCCAAAATCAAATTCAAATAAGAAATGCTGCGTGAAATTGCACGCGAGCATGCCATTCCCAAAATGGTGGCCATCGAGCGGATCAATACAAAGTAGTCGAAAATAATTAAAGAAAAAACGCCTTCACATGGCGGTGAAAAAAGGTAATAGGCGGCCGGTCCACTCAATGAATAATGACTGAATCATTAGAAAATAAACGAGTCAATTCGCCACAGTTGAAATATATTCTACTCCACTGGTTTTATTTTATTGCTGATTTTAATCAAAATTCAACAATTTCGAGATATGTATACGCAAAATCAGCGTATTAGTGGGCCTAAATTAAGCGACTAAGCGAATAACCGGTTATTAATTACAACAAACCAAACCTTGTAATTGTTTAATGGCGCCAGGATTATAAAACCAAACGTAATTAAAAACTGACGCTGGTGTACCGTGCAATTTCTATCATGCTGATTAGCGAATTGATATGTTTTAAGCTTCATAGTAGGAAACTAAAGCTCGCACGACACTAATGGGTTCACCTGTTTATAAATCTGAAACAAAGTCGGCAAAACGCCGAATAATTTTTGGATTATGCAGCTCTCAGTCGCCCGCATTAACATCCCAAAATGCCCAATTTATAATCTACCTTTTGTCAAAACCATTCTGGAGCCAGATCTTTGGCAAGTTCCTTGCCCTTCTTCAGGAATCTGATGTCATAAGAAATGCACCACGTGACACTATTTCACACCTTGCATGTAACGAGCGAAACAGAGGCGATGACATCATTGTTTGCCATGCCTATTTTGCGTCTGCTTGGAAAAAAACCATAGATTTACCGCACATTATTCAACGAGGTTTGCCAGATGGGAAAAACTGCGGACAACTTTTTGATAAAATACTAAACACAACTTAATGATGAAGCACCGGTCCCAATACTGGTTAAATTGAAGTCAATTTTTGATTGAAAAAAATTCAATTTTTTAGATCGAAAATTATATTATTTTTAATATTTAATACTTTCAATTTATTATATTTTATATTTAAAGTCTATAAAATACGTTGAAAAAAAAACTTCAAATGGCTGGGAATCGAACCCGGATAAACTGCCTGTAAAGCCACCATCACAATGGCTTTTCTTCCCATGCATTCAATAAGGGTACCTTTCTAATTTTTTTCGATAATTACAATAGCAATTACAAATGCTTACAATAGCAACTAAACTTCAACTTTACACTGATAATAAGCATCACAATATGAAAATTCAAATATATTATCAAATATTTCCTTGCAAACTAATAATTAAAAGCTTCGAAAAAATGTTGGATGGCCAGCTAGTAATGAACCTGGGTAAACTGCTTGCAAGGCAGCTATGATAACCACTATGCCACCATCGCAATGTCTTATCTTCCCACTGCTAACAATCATGTACAATAATAACTTTTTGACCCTTTGGGACCCTGTAAGCCCTCCAGGGGGTCCCATTATATTTACGGACCCAATAGACTTTTTTGCTCCCCACACCATCCCCTATCGATTTTCCTACTTGATATTTAATTTTGGAGATTTTCGATTTTTTAAATTTTTTATTCGTTTTTTTTAATGTTTTTGCGTTTTTTTGTGGTTATTTTTGGCCAATCGTCTTTCCCGAGACAGTCCGTGCAGATGGACAGACAAACTGTGGCACTTTAATATAAGAGGATAACTAGGTAAACTAGACCTTGTTTGGTGATAATGCACTACATTAACCATGACTGTGAACAAACCATTGTGTTGTTTGACTTTCAGAAGCAAATTCATAACACAAAACTTGACGATAAATTACTGCATTGATGCATTAACAGTTCAGCGATCTGATTGATATTGACAATAACTTTTCAGGGGGATATACAGCACCATTGAATGATATGCCACGAAATTAAGGCCTCGGGCAGGGCAGTGGCCCATATTTTATGGCAGCAGGCAGTCAGTTAACTGAGAAGAGACAAGATTCGTCTGGCTGTTTAAGTATAATAAAAGTACAGTATTAACGAAACTAATGATTCACCGGTGAATGGTGCAACAGACCATACGGTTGGAGGTGCATCGAGCACATTACTTTGCACATAACCTTCGGGTCGTTAAATATCCTTCATGGGAATCTCTTTACTCACCGTGGCTCTCAATCACTGCGCAAGGTAATGCAATCCATCACAGAAAATAATAAATGCGAGTACAAGTAGTAAACTAAGGCCGCTAATTAAAATGAATCAGTGGATGAATAGCTGGCCAACGGCGGAAAAAAAAATTCCAGAGGGCCAATTATTATATTCTTTCCTAATAATTTTCATCGGCATTGGACTGAAGACATTGAGATAACATCAGATATAATGATGCAGCATCACAACCTCCTCGTGTTTGGAATCAAAGGACCAATGTGTGGTGAAATTGGTAATCAATGACCATTAATCACACATACAGTACATCGATAAGCCGAATCTCTCTGATTGGCTGTAAAAATTTTCGTTCTTTTGCCAAGACGACTAGTGTGTGGACGTTTTCCCATTTTGGACCACGTGCTGCCAGGCCTTAGCAGGCATGTGGCCAGCTATGTCATATTTTGTCACATTTTGCCACATCTAAGATTTGGACATTTGTCACATTTTGTCACATGCAAATGTTAAGCAATTGATTCTTAGGTCATCAAAATTCTCACAAAATATACTGTATCTGCAAAAATGTTACATTTCATTCATTTTTTCCCCTTTTTACACACG
>JAQFYZ010004876.1:0-10347 GCA_034695085.1 Cylindroiulus punctatus
TTGAGATTTCTGCTGACCATTTCCAAAAGTTGATATTAATAAACATTATATTTTTCTCATGAGCAGGTTTAAAAAAGATTTCTACACGATTTATAAGTCAGGGAAATTTACTTGGGTTGTCAGGGAATGTCAGGGAAAGTCAGAAAAATGATTTTGTAAATTTGAGTATGAACCCTGTATAAGGAATTCCATCGCGGACTTACCAATTTCTCGTAAATGACTAGGATGTGCAGCACCATGTTCCCATTGGTGTCCCGGAGGTTGGGATCCGCCCCTTTGGCCAGGACGAGACGGTAGCACTCCTCTTGACCCAGGCAGGCAGCGAAGCACAGCGGATACTCCCCCCAGTACACGTACCTTGATGGCGACAACAGGTCATTGAAATCTTGCGCCCAAAATCCACACCGTAAACCGTAAAAGTACAAATGCCGTTTTTGTGGGGTACAAATGTACATTTGCACCCCATATACATGTATCATATATGTACCCAAAGGGATGAAATGACAAATGTAGACTCATATGTACCCTTAGGAACACATGTCAAGGTAGTGGCGGATCCAGGGTGGGGTTCCAGGGGTCAGGACCCCGTTTTGGCAAAATAGAAAATTTACACTAGATAAATTGGAACCAAAAATAAAAGTTCATACTAGATAGAATGGTTAATAAATCGAAAAATTTTGCAAAAAAGTGAAATGATTTTGCAAATTTCTTGCAAAAAAATGCAAAAAGTAAACTGGCTTTGCAAATTTTTTGCAAAAAAATGCGAAAAAGTAAACTGGTTTTGCAAATTTTTTGCAAAAAAATGCGAAAAAGTAAACTGGTTTTGCAAATTTTTTGCAAAAAAATGCGAAAAAGTAAACTGGTTTTGCAAAAAATGCGAAAAAGTAAACTGGTATAGCAAAATTTTTGCAAAAAGTCAGCAAAGTAGCAAAAGCTGCCTTTTGCAATAATTTTGCAAACAAACGTAAAAAAGTCAGTTGGTTTTGCAATTTTTTTTGCAAAAAATGAACAGATTTTAAAAAATATTTAAAAAAAAATGCAAATAATGAACTAGTTTTTGCAAATATTTTTTTAAACATGTATATTTAGGCCTCCATATACATACGTGTGCTCACTGCAGACTTGAAAAGAGGTCATGTCATGTCATAAATTACCGTTTCGATTATATTATGGTCGAATTTTGGTGACGGACCCCGTTTGAAAAAAAAGCTGGATCCGCCCCTGCAAGGGTACATGTGCAATCAACATACATGTATGTACCCATTGGGTGTGTATATATTTTCAAAACATTTGTACTTTTTCCGTTTAGAGTGCACCAACGGGAAGGCCCAACAACAAGGGCACCACCTACCCTTCGTAGTTTGTCTTTACGCAAAGGTCCACCCACTCGTGGTCGAGCGAGTCCGTCCTGGACTCCTTCTGGTCTTCTGGACAGAAGAAGTTGCCGATGCATCTTTCGTGGAAGTTGACCCCGTTGTCCAGCAGTAACTTGACCATGGCTGGGTCCTCGTTAACGATGGCCATGTGCAGAACGTTCTCACCTGATAAATGGAACAGTTTGACTATTTCCAAAATTGGTACTTTTGGAAAGATGAGTTATTTTTAAATGATGGGTGATTTTAGAATGTGGCTGTTTTGAAACTATTTCCGTTGGATAGTTGAGAAACGTTGGGCAATTTATATATGAGATTGTTTTGAAACGTCAGGTTATTTTGTAATGTGGTAACGTTGGATTGTTTTGGTAAGTTTTTTGGATGATTGGATTGTTTTTGAATTAGCTTGGGTTATTGTCAAATGTAGAGGTTTGGAAGTGGAACGTTGGATTATTTTGTAATAATTTTTGAAATTTAGGTCCATTTTGAATACAGCAATTTTGGAACGTAGAGATGCATCCAATCGTGGAAATCGTGAACGGTTATAGGCTATTTTCAATTGTGATGATTTTGGAACGTTGGGATGTGATGGTTTGGAAATTGGTTTCCAAATACGATATGATTGATATGATTATTTCGAATGCGGTGAATTTAGAATGTTCACTTGAAGTCGAGATGAACATTCCAAATTCACCACATTGCCATATTCTAAATTATTTTGCAATTTTCCAAAACTGCATGCCCTAGTCTAGTTTCCTAGTTTATTACTTCCAACGTTATTTTCGATTGTGGCATTAAGTTTGGAAACTTTCGAAAGTTGGGATCTTTTTACTGTGGTGAATTTGAAATTTCCATTTGGAGTCGAATCTTATTTTTTATTGCCATCGCCCCTTACCATAGTACTCGTCTCCCAAGTAGATGTCGTTGATCAACTTCGGGTATGTCCTGAGCAACCTCTTGGCAATTTCAGCGTGTAGGGAAGTCCCGTTTAGCAGACACAAATGCATGAGGCTCTCCCCCACGGCGCCACGGTTGTTGACGTCCCAGCAGCAGTCACGAAATTTCCCCATATCTGCCCAAGGTTTTGGATCGTTCATTAGTATATTTAGAACGTCCAACCTGGTATCGAATCCTTCGCTTACATGACAAATTGCCCCAACACCCCCATCATTACTCCCAATTTTACCCTTTAACCAGCAAACTTTCTTTCACCCTACACGGAAAATATACAAATGTTGAACCATAAGGGTACAAATGTTTTAAAACTATATATACACCCATTGGGTACATACGTTGATTGCACGTGTACCCTTGACATGTGCTCCTAGGGGTACATATGAATACATTTATTCTTTCATCCCTTTGGCTACAGATATGATATATGGGGTGCAAAATGCAAATGTACAATTGTACCCTACAAAAACTGCATTTGTACCTTTACGGTTTACAGTGTAGGTAGCACTTTCCATGTTTCAACCTCGTATATACGGTATATTTGAAAACTTCCTACTCCAACCTTCCACCTCAACTTTACACGTTTAAACTTACCCCCAAACTCTGCACCTTCAAGCTTTCTTCAGTTCAATGTTCTTTCTCTCTACCCTCTGTCCCACTTCGACCTTTAACCCCAAACTCCCCGAACTCCAACCTGTACCCTGAAACTACTCTCCTTACTCCATCCTAGCTGTGCCCTAAAACGTTTTGCACTTCAGCCGTTGACCCCTAAATTCTCCTCCTCCAACATGTATACTGAACTCCAGTCTGTTCCCACACACTTTCCACTTGAACATAACCCCAAACTCACTACTCATTTAATCTGTGCGCTCTATCAAACTCCACCAAACTCTCCATTAGAACCTTTAACCCCAAACTCCCCTTACTCCAACATTCAGACACAAACCTCCCATTCCAACCTTTACTCCTAAACTCCCCTGACCTCAACTAAAACTTCCCACTTCATTCTTCAACCCCAAAATTCCCACGTAATCCTATACCCACTCCAACCTCAAACCTTTATTCCTTTGACCCTACAACTCACCCCTGCCATCGAACACGATCTCTCCATTTATGTCAGCCAGGCTGGAGCCGAGACCCGCGACAACCGGTTTGGGGTCCTCAGGGACAGCGGCTGCACCTTTGGCGGCCTGAGTGGTTCAAACATAAACGCAAACATACTAAAAATCACTAAAAAGTGATCCAGAGATGACTTTTCCTATACTACTAGCCTGCAACTGCTTGTGTCTGGGCCGGTCCTTGTTTCGCATGAGCACCAACTCGGAGATGGGCACAAGCCGCCCCAGCCCACCGTTGTAGAGGTAGGACTTCACCCGGGTGTGGATGGCCTCGTCCACCTCCGTGAAGTTCTTCACCCTCAGGGCCTGCTTCATCAGCCTCACCAAAAGACCTCCACCGTTCAGATCCATGAGCTCGTAGATGGGAAAAGAGCCCCCGTCTGCTTGCTTCTTCACCCCTGTTGTCACATTGCTGCTGGTGTTGCCCATGGCGGAAACGAACCACCGGTCAGCCGGAACGTAGGGCTCGGAACATAGGGCTCGGGGAGCGGGAGAACCCTTCCGGACCGATGGGCTTCACTTTTTCAGCGGGGATGCATGCGCAAGCAACTCCAGAAGGAAGAGATGAAGCCCCCAATAATGCAAACTTAATCAGACTGGCTTCACTATTTGGTATGCAAGTATTGATGTGCATTTCTTGTATATTTTGTTAATTACAATCGGTTTGTTTGTGAAGTCGCACCACACATTTAACGTAAAATTTTAAATCTTCCGGCATGGATGCGCCAAGGATCATTGAAAATCAACAGCTTGTACTATTTTGGAAACCGATGGCTTCAGGTTTTTAGCCTGGATGCGCAATTGAACCGAACTGACCTGAGTCGAGCCAACGCAGCGTCGTGCGGTCCGGAAGGGTATCGGTGATGCACGGGCACACAAGCACAACGTCACAAAGTCGTGGGACGGGCGGCCATCTTGAGTGGCCTGACGGCCATCTTGGGACACACACGTCTAGCGCGAACACATACGGAAGCTGCACCGACACACTGCGAAGCGTAAACACATTTGACGCCGAAGCCGAGATTTGGAACGGGTGCTGCGGATGGCGCCTTCCCATTGGTCACGTGAAAGGTGCTGGTTAAAAATCGATCGTGATTGGTCGCACCGATTAGGCGTGGCTGCAATTGCCGTTGGTCTGATTCGGAACGGTCCACGAAGCCGGCGCTTCCGGCAACCCTGTGGCAAAATTAATTTCTAAAATGGAACGTGTATGGGTCAGTTCTGAAATGATTTTGGTTTGAATAAAATTTATATTTTAGCCAAAAAAATTTCCGTTGGGGTCCATAGCCGATACCCGCATCCGATACGGTCAGCGTGACACCCAACATGATTATTTTTGTGATGGTCACAACTGCACCATTTGGACAGCAAATCAACAGTTCCAAAACTCAGCTATCGTGACAATAAGCACTGCTTAAGTTTCTAATAATTTGTGAGAAAATGAGGGCTGCCCCTTAAAATTTCGAAGGGTGGCAATCAGTGCATGCACTGGCGTTTATTTTTTCACAAAATTAAAAGCACAAGTACATGGAACGTTCTAAACACAACATTAGCAAAAGTATTATAGGGGTACTTACAGGGCCGTTTCATTCTTGTTGGGGAAAAGACTCATCCGGGGGTAAACTGTCTGGGTGAGTCGGTTTTTGGTCATGGTGACGTCACCTGGCAGAAAAAAAAATTAGATGTTTTGGGATAATTTGGGATAATTCTAGCATAAATAAAAAGCATTCTAAGAGGATTTAGAGAAAATTAGATTAGTGTCTCAGAATGTGTGATCGAGTTGATATAATGGTATACATTCTTTTAGAATTCGTCTGAAATATGCAATGATTATGAACAGAAATATGAACCGAATTCATCTTAAATTTTTATATCATCGGAAATAAATCCTCATAGTTCATCTGAAACTTCCCAAGAAATTCTTCCAGAAATCAGTATTTTCAGAATTTATTCTTCTCGAAAATCACTCGTTTTTCCCAAATTCACGAAATTCAAAATTGTTGAAAACGTCATTCAATTAATTAACTACTTACGATAATCACTAAATTATTCTAGTATATCCAAAATCACTAAATTACTAAATTCATAAATGTTCTCAAAAATCACTAAATCAAGAACGTTCCTCATCACGAATTAAACTCAATTTTTCGAGTGATCACTAAATTTAGAGATGCTTCAAATTCAGTGAATTCATAAATGTTCCAAAAACTACATTACCTAAATCAGAAATATTTCGAAAAATCACAAAATTCGAAGTGTCATAAAAATCATAAAATTTTTATTTTTCGAAAAATTTACCAATTCAGTAATTTTCCCAAACATGGCTAAATCATTTAATTCAGAAATATTCCCAATTATCACAAAATGAAAAATCATTTTAACAATTTCTAAATTCGGAAATCTTCCCAAAGATGACGAAATTCATAAAACGTTTCCCGTGGAAAAAGACTTTTAAGCCAAAATTTTTAACGACAGTCACTAAAATCCGGAAAAGTTTCCAAAATCATATAATGTAAACATAATGTAATTTTTCCATCAAAACGTGATCCCTAGGTGGGTTTCCTTCAAGTTTACCATTCCCACTGCTGCTTATTTTTCAATTCTCTTAATTTCCAATTCATTAACCAACCTTTCCCAAACAGTTGCAATACGCAGTTGCTCACCAAATCGATTCCTCGCCTAATTTTCCCGAATTTTCCGCTTTTGCCTGTCCAACAAACTTCGTAAAAACTTGGATATTTGGCAACACCTTAGCAACCTGTGCCAATCGATGGTTGCTAATGTAAACAAGACGCCAGCGGTCGCCATGGCAACGGACGCCGCCAGTTAGGCTTAAGTGGCGGCTAAATTTAGGCCCAAATTTCAGCGAATTTTCAAATTCACAACTTTCCGATGAAGGCACGCAGGGAAATTCTGCAGCTGAAGCCAGGAAGCCAAATTCCAGGGTAAGAATTTCCGGTTCGCCAATGGGAACCGGAAGTGAGGAGGATGACGTTGTTGTACAATCTTCAGTTATTTGGTCCTAAATCGCATGTAGTTTACTTGTGTTTTGCAAAATTTTTGTTTCTGTATTTAAAAGTTTTTCGAATTTTTGTTTGTTGCAAAAAACGTCAAATTTTCTCAAAATTTTGCAGGTACACAGGTCATCGACCGGGCCTTCAATTTGGATTTGGTAACACATTTGGGGAGCTGACACACCAATGTCTGGATAAGCCGGTAAGGAACATATTTCAAGTTGTCTTTTTCACCCACTAGATGGTGTTGAAATTGCAATGTTTAGCCTAATGCAGCTGACCTATAATGACTTGAACCTTAAATTTTGATGTTTGTTAAGAAATGACAACTCGTTTGAATTTTAGTCCAAAGATTATAAAATAGCTCACTATGTTTGCTTGCAGACCTTTAGACACCTTAACATAAGTCAGCCATGCATGTAAACCTGTCCATATCTAAATGTGCATGTATATTTGAGTGCATGTTTACTTGATTTTAAAATCGGCAGTGGTGGTTTAATTTAAACCCCGTCAAATAACCATCTCTAAGTTTACATGCGGATTGTAATACACCTTAATTTAAGTAGGTCATGCCTGTAAACCTGTTTTCACTTCTTGACTTGACTTTCTTGACTCATTTTTGAAATCAGATGGGGAGTGCATGATTTCATTAAAAACATGACTATAAATTAGTTGACCATCACTATGTTCACGTGCAAACTTTAAGATGCCTTGAACTAATTATGCAATGCATGTGAACCTTACATATCTTTACTTGAGTTGGTTATGCTTTATTTGAGAATCGGCAGAGATGGTTTAAGTCAATATATGTCAAAATCCTATCACTATGTTTACAAGCAGATGCTAGATACCTCAACCTAAGTAACTTATGCATTAAAACCTGTGTTGCAATCCTTTACTTGACTTGATTTAAGCAAATTATGTGAACCACACGAGTGTGAATTGTTTACTTCAGGTAAGTTAAAGCTTGCATGTAGACATAGTGATACCACAAAAACCTCAAGAAAAGCACCACAAAACTGCAGAAAAATCTTTCAATTTGTTTTCAGATTTTAGTAAATAAAATCCAGTTTTGTTTCTATCTTTGAGAGGTCTATAGAACAAATTTAGATTCCAAAAATTAACTTTTTTTCCCATTTTGGAATGAACCTTGAAGCCTTGGCCCGATGACCCCATGACCCCTTGACGCCAGGGCGGCGAATATGGTAGATTTTTAGGGTGTTTTATTGTCTTTCACACTGTTTTTATTCACTTTTAACCAATTAAAAAGCCTTTTTTTTCATAAAGAATCAACCGGGACATTAACCTAATCGGTAATCAAGACTGCCATTAAATTTAACGAGGTGTTAAAACAGTCGCCTTCGGCACCAGTTTCCTAATTGCCTTATCAGAGATCGTCGCACATGACTAATTTTTCATCCATTAAGGGTTGTGTACTACCCTACAAATTAAAAGCCTTCCAAAATGGGTCAGAGCAGAAAATTAACATTACCTTGCTATTTATTGCACAAAATTTCACAGTATTCCGTTTTTGCAAACAGTCGCTTAGTTTCAACTCAAAATTTCCAAATTTTATATCATTTTCTAGCTAAATTTTCTGAGTATATTCTACATTTAGTAAATAATTTTTAATATTTTTTGTTTTAATTTTTTGTGTGATCACTTTTCATCCAATCTGACCTTATTTTGCCAACATTTCCAGCCAAATTAGTGTACCAAAATGTACCATTTTAGCCATCGTATTTGGTGAATTGTTAACTTTTCACCCAAATTTTGCTGTCAAATATTTCTGCAAAATGTAGCATTTTGACCAAAATATTCTATGCAATGCTAATTTTTCATCTAAATATTTTAGCCAAATAAATCGTATAATATGTCGCACTGTGCCTCAAATATTCGATGCTGTGCCAATTTTTTATCCAAATATTCCAGCCAAATATCCAAATGACATGTGGTATTTTGGCCAAAATATTCTTGGCATGAAATTTTCCTGCCAAATATTTGTGTAAAACATTTTGCACAACATGGTAAAAATATTTTATGCGTTGCCGATTTTTCATCCAAACTGAGACTATTTAGCCAGTATTTACAACCAAAAGTCTTACGAACATTTAAATCAAATTGTTCGATTCGTTTTAATTTTTCATCCAAATAATTCGTATAATTCTTGCTCAAAATATTATATGCAGTGCCAATTTTTATGCACATCCTCTAGCGAGAATGCGTGTTAAATGTATTATTTTGACCAAAAATATTCTATACATTGACAACTTCCACCCAAATTTTCCAGCGAAATAATCCGTTTCAAATGCAGCATTTTGACCCAAATACTCAATTTATTAATGCCAATCTTTCTCCCAAAGTGACATTATTTAGCAAATATTTACAACCAAAAGTCTTATGCATATTTAAACCAAATTGTTCGATTCGTTGTTCATTTTTCATCCAAATAAGTTTAAGCTTAATTGGTTTAATTCTTGTTCAAAATATTATATACATTGTCAAATTTTATGCACATTTTCCAGCGAAAATTCGTGTTAAACGTATTATTTTGCCAAAAATATTCTATAATACATTGACAATTTCCATCCAAATTTTCCAGCCAAATAATCCGTTTCAAATGCAGCATTTTTGACCCAAATACTCAATTCATTAATGCTAATCTATCGTCCAAACTGACATTATTTAGCCAAAACTTACAAGCAAAATCGATTTGCAACATGCAGCATGTTGCTCAAAAAGTATACTATGCATCTCTTATTTTTGACCAAAATTTCCAACCAAATATGCGTATAAAATGCAGCATTTTGACCCAAACATTCAATTCATGAATGCCAATCTTTCGTCCAAACTGACATTATTTAGCCAAACCTTTCATGCAAAATCGATCTACAGTATGCAGCATGTTGGTCAAAATATTCTATGCATTGACAATTTCTATCCAAATTTTCCAGCCAAATAATTCGTTTCAAATGCATCATTTTGACCCAAATATTTCCTTCATTAATGTCAATCTTTCGTATACTTCTTGCTCAACATGCATTGCCAATTTTTATGCGCATTTTCAAGCGAGAATTCGTGTTAAACGTATTATTTTGCCAAAGATATTCTATACATTGACAATTTCCATCCAAATTTTCCAGCCAAATAATCCGTTTCAAATGCAGGATTTTTGACCCAAATACTCAATTCATGAATGCCAATCTTTCGTCCAAACTGACATTATTTAGCCTAAACTTTCAATCAAAATCGATCGACAACATGCAGCATGTTGCTCAAAAAATATTCTATGCATTTCTTATTTTTGACCAAAATTTTCATCCAAATATTCGTATAAAATGTAGCATTTTGACCAACTACAATGTTTCATCCAAACAGTCCATTTTTAGCAAAAATTTTAACAGAAAAATATTTTTATCACATTTTTTTCCCAGGATGAATACTGTGAAGATATCAGCCGGCCAGCCGTTTTGCGCCGGCCGCAGATGCGCCGCGATGAGCCGGCAAGAAAATTTCACCTGCCGGACCCCAAGAACGATTCCTCAGCGGTTGGCGAGCTGCTGACCGGAAGTGCCTCCCCCTACGGCCACATCTACAAGCAGGGGCGTAGGTCGGGCGACTTCCGCCCGAGCGCCCCTAGCGGCTTCAAGTCGGGCTACACTGGTGAGTTATTAGAAAACAAGCTGATGATTGACCAATGAGAAGTCAATTAAGGCCCATTGAAAGTGAATTTTTGCAATTTCATTTTGATAATTTTGGACAGATATGATAATTTCAAATGAAACTAAATGTTTTAATTCAAAGTTTATAGTGATAGCAAGTTCCTGCGCTATATAAAATGAAAAGACATTTCGTTTTTAGAATTTTTCCAGATATTCTTTATTTTGC
>JAQFYZ010004877.1:0-10344 GCA_034695085.1 Cylindroiulus punctatus
GATTTTACAGCAAAAAACGTAGTTTTCCCTGACTTTCCCTGACCATTTTGCTCTTCCCTGACTTTCCCTGACTTTCCCTGACTTTCCAGGTGCGTATGAACCCTGTCAATTATTACTCCCCACATTGGAGTAAACAAACTTTCTCTTTTTTAAAAGTTTTGAGAAGAAAAGTTGAGGAGTAAGTTACTCCTTCCTAGGTGGGGAGAAGGAGGCTAGTAGGGTGCAGGATTAGGGAGTATTTTGTCCTTAAATAAACAAACTAAATTCTTACTCCCAACATGCAGTAAACAAACTTTTCTTTTGGAACATATTCAGGAAGTGGAGAACTTGGGAAGATAGTTACTCCTTCAGGGAGAGGGGGTTGAAATTGTGGGGACAAACTTAACCCCTTTAAAGTGGGTGCTAGTGTAAACAAACTAAAATCTAATTCATCACATTGGAGTAAACAAATAAGCTTCTCATTTTTTCTCAAATTTTGAGGAAGAAAATTGGGGAGTAAATTCGAAGGGCTAGGCAAGGTGGGGAGTATGTTGCCCCTTTGAGAGGGGCTATAAAAGATGGGGGAGTAAGTTATAAATTGAGGGGCTGCTCAGGTGTGGAGCCCACTATTGTTTGAATGATATCTTTGGACACCTGTACATCAATTTGTATCTACATAGAATTGAACGAGAAAATGTTGCAAGCAGACAAGTTCGGGAGTAAATTACTCCTTTTCTGGTCATTATTTTTGGTAGAAAATTGCGCTGGACACTTCAGAGTTCATTCGTGGTGGGTGCAGGGGTGAACTGCGGGAGTTTTATGGACGCCCCCCTTCAGTACTATGTCATAAAAACCAGGAGCCAAAAAGTGAATTGCCTTTCTGTCAACTCGTTCTCTTTGATGAATGAGTTGCATGCAAGCAGCGCCGCCTACCCAAAAATTAATCGTTCTCAAATAGGGGCCACCCCTAGCACATAATCGAAAAAATTCGTTTGTTTTAGGCCTGGGTGTAAGTGCCAATGGACTCTGGGTGGTCCGAAGCCACCTCGGACATTCCAGATGACCACCACAGAGATATGGACTTGTCAACACTTTCCTAAATATCCCTCCTTGTTACAATAACTTGTTACAAGTTCACTTAGCATGTAAACACATACTAAAACACGTTTTATGTGTTATTTACAACATAAAGTTAATTGGCAAAATGAGTGACATGTCCAGTCTGCTAGTTATTGAAACAAGATTATTAAAGTTTAAGCTATAGAAGTAATTTCATGTATTTTTATATTATTTAAAAATAATTTAAGTTGATGATTGCACCAGTCATAAGACAAGCCCAACACTGATCAAAGTATATCAGTATATCTTTTATATTTATTTTATGTACAAACATTTTGTATGTTATTTTTTCATTTTTTATGTTTCATTTATATTTCATTGCTTAAGTATCAGTTGACAATTATTTGCACCAGTTATATTTTAAAAAAAGATGATGGAAGTCATTGTTTATATTTTTGACTAATATTTAAAAATAATTTGAGTTATTTTATGATTTCACCTGTCATATTTTAAGACAAGAACAACATTGAAAGTCATTTTTTTTATAATTCTTATATGTGATTTAAAAATAAATTTCATGATTTCACCTGTCGTATTTTAAGACAAGAATAACTTTGTCTTTTTTTTCTATTTTTATATATTATTTAAAAATAATTTGAGTTATTTCATGATTGCACCAGTCATTTTAAAACAAGAATAACATTGAAAAGTCTTTTTTTTCCAATTTTTATATATGATTTAAAAATAAAATTTATGATTTCACCTGTCATATTTTAAGACAAGAACATTGAAAGTCATTTTTTATATTTTTGAATATTATTTGCAATAATTCGAATTATTTTATGAATTCACCAGTCATTATTTTAAGACAAGAATACCATTGAAAGTCATTTTCTATTTTTATATATTATTTAAAAATAATTTAAGTTATTTCATGACTGCACCAGTCATAGTGCATAAGTCATTGAGTACAAGTACTTTGTGATTCCATGACCGCTTCAATGACGTCACAAAGCTCAGTTTCGACTTGAGTCAAGCCCCCCAAGGCGTTGAGAAAGTCCGAAATCGAAAACAGTCCTAAAGACAGTGTCTAAAAAAGCTATTTCTCGGATGCCATGACGAATTTTGCACGAGTCTCGTTTTTTTTTAGTTTTATTTTTTTTTTTTATTAAAATTTTTAAAATTTTTTTTTTTTGGCGAATTTCCCTTGTTTTACTTAGGGGGTGAAAACCAAGCACCGTGCCCGAACGGGGGTCGGTTTTGTTACACATTTCATGCATGGCACCTACGCTTAGTTTCAACAACAATGGCGCCGCTAACCCTAGCCCACTTCACAAAAAACATAAAAACTCAAAAACTAAAAACTAAAAAAAAAAAAATAAAGAAATAAAAAATACACTTTGTTCTTGAGTGTAAATTCCTACGCTGGCGTAACCACAGTCACCCGACTTCACCCCCCATGCGAGTCAATGAATTTGCAAATCCTAAGCCATGAAGTTTTAACGTTAGTTAGCTAGACGACCGCATGGGGGCGCTGCTGCGCCAACAGCGCCACCTGTGGAGCACAAGTTTGCTACGCAGACTGAGTATGTCAGTGTAAAAATTGCAAAAATGGTGTCATGATCGAAGAATGGTAAAATTACAGTCATTTGCCATCCAATTTGACATCAAGTTTTGGGTTAAAATGTTGTAAAAGTGATGTCATAACGTCCATGACACGTGACGTCATAATGGCAGTGTGGAATGACGTCATATGCTGATGACGTCATCAAAATTGCCATCCATTTGGGACGTAATGATGACGTCTTGCCTAAAAAAACCTAAAATTGGTACTATTTTGGTCCTGGGGGTCACGTCGATACCTTAAGGCACACATATAGTATGTCCAGTTTTGGGCGAAGCTGAGTTGGACGTACTCGTTGGACGTTGTTCATGGTTCGAACATTAACATATGAAACTTTGAAAGAATATAATGGCAATAGCAACATGTAGTACGAGTAATGGTAGGTGCAGAGTCTTCATGCACACACATTGTATGTCATTTATGTCCCCCAGAAATTCAATTTTCGACTTCCCTGACTTTTCCAGGTTTAAATAAAATTGTCCTGACATTAAAAATGGAAAAAAATGCATATGCAAATGTAATGCATGCTCTATTTATTGTCCAAGTTTAAAATTTTATTATTTTTAAATTAAATTCAATTTTAATAAGTGGCCAGCAATTGAGCACAGATTTTCATCAATTAAAACTTCAAAATTGGATTAGTTCTTACAAATTCATGCTGTTGACTCATTTTTTGAAGTCTGTGTCAAAAGACTTGTTAAATTTCTCTGACTTTTTTAAAATAAATCGATCTTCCCTGAATTTTCCCTGACTTTTTTTAAAATAAAGCAATCTTCCCTGACTTGTTTTAAAATAAATCAATCTTCCCTGACTTTTTTAAAATAAATCAATCTTCCCTGACTTTTTTTAAAATAAAGCAATCTTCCCTGACTTTTTTTTAAAATAAAGCAATCTTCCCTGACTTTTTTTTAAAATAAATCAATCTTCCCTGACTTTTTAAAATAAATCAATCTTCCCTGACTTTTTTTTAAATAAATCAATCTTCCCTGACTTTTTTTTAAAAATAACTCAATCTTCTCTGACTTTTTTTAAAATAAATCAATCTTCCCTGACTTTTTTTTAAAATAAATCAATCTTCCCTGACTTTTTTTTAAAATAAATCAATCTTCCCTGACTTTTTTTTAAAATAAATCAATCTTCCCTGACTTTTTTTAAAATAAATCAATCTTCCCTGACTTTTCCTTGATATTTCCAGGTTTTCCAGGTTTGGGGGACACTGTATAATGCATGCAAACTGTTCCTGTTTGGGACACAGATATAGTATGTCCAGCCTAGGCTGACTTTTTGGATGCACAAAATTGCAAGTAATGTATGTCGACGTGAAAATGGACGTACAATATCTGCGTTGTCAAAACAAAGAGTTCCAAATTGGTTGTTGTTTCAAGTTGTTTTTCGTTTGAGTTCCAAATAACTGAAATGCCTGAACTGCCTTCGACAAAAGGCCCTTCTCATCCGAGTGGACAATGGCCAGGAAAACAAACGACTTTGTGGAAAAAAAAGCAGGCAGCGCCACCACGCTGCAACTCAATTCCTTGCTTGGCTGAGTTCGTGCTCAGACCCTCGCTGTTCTTATTGTGCAAAAAACCCCAAAAAATGTTGGAAGTCATACGAGTGCACCAACTGCACTGCCCATCCGTGCCACTTCCTCCAAATGGGTCACTCGTGTGTTTCGGGACAAATCACGACTGTAGGGGGCGCCACCATCAGGAGCATTCTTAGCATGAAATGGAGGTAGGCTGGGAAAAATGCACTTACAGTGTAGTTGCAACTGGTTTCAAACTGTTTTGAGTGTACTATAGTGTCGTACTAAGACCCAGGAGGACTAAACATACCAAGAACATACCAAAAACCAATAGTGATGAACATATCAAGAACCAATAGGGCTAAACGTTCGAAGAACATACTAAGAACCGAAAGTGCTGAACATTAGAAGAATAAATAGGTTCTGAGCACACTAAGAACAAGTAGTTCTGAACATACTAAGAACCAGTAGGTCTGAACATCAGAATCAGTTGTTCTGAACATCCTAATAACCAGCAGTGCATAGCATACTAAGAGCATACAAGAACAAGTAGGGCTGAACATAACATATGAAGTAAGAAACAGTATAGTGCTCCACGTTCTAAGAACATACCAAGAACCAATAGAGCTAAACATGCTAAGAGCAAGTAGTTCAGAACGTTCTAACAACCAGCAACCAACCATAGCATGCTAAAAGCATACCACGAACCAGTAAGTCTGAACATAACATACTAAGTCAGAACCAGTAGTGCTGAACATACTAAGAACATACCAAAAACTAGTATTGTTGACTATACTAAGAGCAGTGCTGAACCAGTTGTTCTGAACATATACTAAGAACCAGCAGTTCTGAACATACTAAGAACATACCAAGAACCAGTAGGTGTGAAGATAACATACTAAATAAGAAACAGTAGTGCTGAACACACTAAGAATATACCAGGAACTACTATTGTTGAACATACTAAGAACCAGCAGTGCTATTTATTGATTGTTTGAATTTGTTGTTTGCAAATTAACATTTGTTTGAAATCTCAATAACTAAGACACCTTAAAAACAAAATTAACAAGAAATTTGTTCGAACACAAACCTGAAACTTGACGCATGTACACTTAAAAATTATTAAAAATTTCAAAATCAAAATTTACGAATTTAGTTTTGATATCATTTCCAATAATTTTAAATAAATTTTCATTTTAAAGTAAATTTGATCGTGAACCTGAGTCACCAGGTACTAAAATTTGAAATAATTTTCACATTACTATAACAATTTGTTTGAAATTGAGCCCGAAATTTTATACAATTTCCAAATTATACAAATTTTTATAACATTTTCACAAAATAATATTTAAAAAATCACATTTATTTAATACTTTATAATCAAAATTTACAAATTCATTTGAACCTAAACATGCAGTGTGATAATTAATCTGCAAAATAAAAATCCAATATTTTTTCTAAATCAAATTTATTTTAACACATTTCCAAGTATTGAACAAATTGCCAAATTGTGCCACAGATGGCGCTGCGGCCAGGCTACAATCTTAAGTGGGGCTTAATAAAGGGGGTTCCCCTTAACGATTCGTCGCAATTTGATATGTTGGGCTAGGTTAGGGTCCTGACCCCTGACCCCAAACTCCCTAAGTCAGGGGCACGTTAGGGGGTGGCTGTTAAGGGGCGCTAATGGCGAGGGGCATTGTGGGTCCTTATAGTCGAGTGCCCTAAACCCCTAAACGGCCCGTTAGCGCTGAAAGCCAAAAACCCCTAAGCCCCACAATGGGATACAAGCCCATTCCCATTGAGAAAAGCTTAGGGGCCCAAGGACAGCTTTGAGGAGGGGGGAGGGGCCTTCACGCCCCACAACTCAACAGCAAAGGGCATAAACAAATATGTTTGTGCGTGAAAAACACTTTAGAATTGCTGCCCATGATCGAGGGGCTTAGTGGTCATTGGTGGAGCGAAAAATCAACCCAAATCTCAAAGGGCCCATTGAGAAAGGGCGAGTCAATAGCGCCCCTGAGCTGGAACAAATCAGATATGGTTAGGATCATGCAAGATAGGGACCCTCTGGCTGCTGTATCACATTTAGAATAAAATTATTTGGGGCCCTAGCTGCCACCTGACATAAAATAGGTAAGGGCCCTTGACTTTTCAACGTTTCTTCAAGGGCACACGCGAGTTCTATCGATGTTCTGTCACATAGCACAACCTGTCCTGCTTCAAGACATAAAAATCACATGTTTGACATGTGAACATGTCAGTTTCATAGCATTTTTATGATCCAGGACATGTCCTTAAGAAATTAGCAAATCAAATCTGCATAGTGTGCATTACTTTCATATCTAGATGCATTATTTTTGATTTGCAGATTGTTAAATTTTGCATTGCTTTCATATGCATTATTTTTGGTTTGCAAATTAATAAATTTTGCATTACTTTCATATCTAAATGCATTATATTTGATTTGCAGTTTATTAAATTTAGCATTACTTTCATATGCATTATATTTGATTTGCAGTTTATTAAATTTTGCATTACTTTCATATGCATTATTTTTGATTTGCAGATTATTAAATGTTGCATTACTTTCATATGCATTATTTTTGATTTGCAGATTATTAAATGTTGCATTACTTTCATAAGCATTATTTTTTATTTGCAAATTATTAAATTTTGCATTACTTTCATATCTAGATGCATTATTTTTGATCAGCAGGTTATTAAATTTTGCATTACTTTTATATTTAGATGCATTATTTTTGATATGCAGATTAATATATTTTGCATTACTTTCATATGCATTACTTTTATATTTAGATGCATTATTTTAGATATGCAGATTATTATATTTTGCATTACTTTCATATTTAGATGCATTATATTTGATCTGCAGATTATTCAATCTTTACAGTATTAATCAAAAGTTGCATTTTCACAGTTACTGAGTTCAACCTGTAAAGTTTAAGACCATTTCCATAATTTAGAATAATTATTTTACAGACTTTTAATAACGCTACATATATCATTTTCCAAAATAGGGAATTTTCAGAATTCCTTAATAAATCAAAGTCAAATCAAGTATGAGTAGTTTCAGCACATTTACTAAACATTTTCATAACTTTTCGATAAATTTATTTGCACATTTTGTAAATCACATCATTACTTCCTAACCTGCAACATTTTTATATTAAGTTTAGCAAAAATGCAAAAAAAAAGCAAAAAAAATGATGTTAAATTATCCTAAAGGCTCAAATCAATGCATGTAGTTTATGTTTACATGCATGCAAGCACGATTTTTACGTGAAATTATGTCCCATTTCAGGATATTCTAGTAAATCGAGCAAATTCATCATATCAAAATCAAACATCCAATGCAGTGAGAGTTTCACATCAATTTATTTTGGATAAAAAAATATGCCACACAATTCACATGAAAATTATCCACAAACAAAATTTATTACATTAAAAATGAGTAAGACATGCATGTGCTCAATCATTTTGCAGACATTAATTTGCATCTTGCCATGCATCATCCTAAATGGGTCCAAACTAACATAAATTTTCTCAAAAATAAATAATGTTATTTAATAAAATCATTCAAAATGTTTATATTCGAAATGAGAAAATTATAGGAAATTTGCTTAAAAGGTTTGCGAGTTTACTTGAAAATTAAATATTTTTTCATAACTGAAATAGTTAACAATGCTCGAAACGTTCATTTTCCCGAAACAAAACATGCATTGCGCATAAATTTTAAGCTAGCCAGTCATAAATTTTATGGATAAACAAAACAATTTAAATGAAATTGAGAAACTTGCATAATCACATGCACCTCAAGTCTGTCACACGAATTTGGTAAATTTGTAAAGTTTAAAATGTTTTTATTTGATAAGATTTTATAGGAATTTCATTCGGTGCAATTTCGAACATATTTGTTTGCGAAAATTTTCGTTAAAGATGCTCGAAACGTGCATTTTCCCAAAACAAAACATGCATGCGAGCGGCTAGTAAGTTATTTAAAGTTTATATAAAAAAACAAAATAAATTGATAAAAAATTTCAATTAAAACTGAAATAAACTTGCATCACATGCATGTTCATTTGGCTGATTTAAACACAAACTGCAAAAATGAATTGAAGCCCAGCATCAAAAATGATAACAATAATTCTGTAAATAATTAAATCTGATGTCACTTCAGGTTTTTATAACGAAAATAGCCACTTAATAAAAACACTCAAACATTTTTTAATCAACATAGATTAAATTTATTGATAAAATTAACGGAATTTACATGAAAATTAAACAATTTTCACAGAAATAAAATCGTTAACAATGCTGGAAACATGCATTTCCCCAAAATAAAACATGCGTGCGAACAGCTAGTCAGTTATTTCAAAATTATTTAATAAATAATGCAAAAATAATCCAAAAAAGCAAATAAAATTTAACTTAAATTGCAAATTAAATCCCGCCAAAAATGACCAAAACTTACTAATTCGGGCTTGAAAACCCGGCCAGAGCACTAAAATCCATATATGGTTGAAAAAGCCAACTTGCCGAAAATCCCATGAAAAGACGACATCATTTAAGGTTTTTTGATCAAAAATAGCCACTGGTCAAAAGCCCGCAAAATCCAGAAAAATCCATGCCGACGGCGGCATCATGTTGGCGGCATGGTCCGATGCGGCGACGACCGTGGTCTGAGCCCGCAAATCTTTCCGAGCCCATGCGGCATGCGGTGGCGCTAGGGCGGCGTAGGGTCGACGCCTCCACCGGGCCTCGATCCCGCAAAATCCCGTCGAGCTCCTGCCGCCCACGGTCGCTCTAGGCCGGCGTACGAGCAGGCGCTGGCCGTGCTCGCTGCCGCATGTGGAGCCCGCAAATTCCGCGTCGAGCCCTGCCGTCCAGGGTTGCGCTAGGCCGGCGTGCGCTGGCCGTCCACCGGGCTTTTGCGGGGCCTGCTGACCGGTCCCAGGTGTAAATATCAAAATTCCGTCTTCGCAAATCGGTCCTATGATCCGTCGGCCGTCCGAAAACCGTCAAATGGTCAAACTGTCGTTGGTGCAACCGGGCTGTTTGTGCCCAGTGCTGCGCCAGCCAGAGTGCGGCCTGCGTCTGGGGGCGCTGGCCATCGACAATTAACTTAATTCTATAAAATAACATCAATTTGCCCGCAGAAATTGACAGCGATCACAATTAAGAAATTGTCGGTTGCGCCGAGTCTGCTGGTAATAACCGCGCGAAAAAAGCGCCGCTTAATCACTGTTATTTATCAGGTGGAAAACGAGAGGCAGGCGCCATTTTGGGCGCCATGATGCATGCCAATTGCAGCTCGCTTTACTGCAATTTGCACAAATTACTGTAACTGAACAGTTCTCGTTTTGTATCCCAGTCGATCCGGCCATCAAAAAAAGAAGAAAATAAAAAAACCTGAAAGAAATTATGTCTGAAAGTGAGCGAAATTGAGGGCGTCGTTTAGCATGGCATCCATCTGAGAGCAAAGTGAAAGTCTGCATGTAGAGCATCTCACTCGTCTATTCGCGACTCTCAGACAGCCTCTCAGGTTGCGAGAAATCACAATTTCAACCTGGGTAGAATGCACGCAGCTGAGAGTGCTCTCAGCCACTTCTGCAGGAAATTCCTTTGACAGTTGATGCTCTCGAGAGTTGTGATTGATTGAGAGTTGTGCAGCATGTGTGAAACTAGAGGATAAGAAGTTGTTCAACATGTCTCGAAATGAGAATCAAGTTATAAAACATGTGGGAAAATGATACGAAAGTAATTTTACATGTTTCCAAATGAGCACAAGTTATACAATGTGTAAAAACGATAAAAAAGTTATACAACATGTTATCGAACATTTACATAACATCTCGACCAGGAGTGTAGCCACAAGATATATGTAAGAAAATAAAAAACCTAAAAGAAATTATGTCTGAAAGTGAGCGAAATTGAGGGCGTCGTTTAGCATGGCGTCCATCTGAGAGCAAAGTGAAAGTTTGCATGTAGAGCATCTCACTCGTCTATTCGCGACTCTCAGACAGCCTCTCAGGTTGCCAGAAATCAGAATTTCAACCTGGGAAGAATGCACGCAGCTGAGAGTGCTCTCAGCCACTTCTGCAGGAGATTCCTTTGAGAGTTGATGCTCTCGAGAGTTGTG
>JAQFYZ010004878.1:0-10343 GCA_034695085.1 Cylindroiulus punctatus
TGGGATAGCATTTTGCTTTGACAGTGAAAAATTTCCCTGACCACTTACAAAGTTCCCTGACTTATCCCTGACCACTTTCATTTTCCCTGACTTCCCTGACCTGTGGCCACCCTGATGTATGTACGTATGATGACCATATAATAATGATATGCAATTGGAATAAGATGATCCATCAATATCAGCACATATCAAGGGCTATTAACATTAGTCAAAATGAAACAGAATTCCCACACAGAATATCAATTGTTCTAGTCTAACTTCATCAGACAGACTACTTTATATGGATTTAACAGACACATACGTGCATGCTGGGTGATACGTTTCCTTTACACTATAGAAGTTGTTTTTCACAACATAATTAAAAGAATCTGCTCTAATTACCGAAGCTGACAGTTTGCCAATGCATTACAGTCCATGCGTTCCTTTGCCCATGTCAGGCGTTTTTTGACATTTCAGTTTTTGCAGGGTTTACTTATCAGCTGCATGAAAGACCAAGTCAATTTGCTATTTCTTTTCATGTGGAAAGTGCAATACATATAGAAGCTGCATGTCTTCTGCCATCTTGGTTGAACGCATTTGGTATGAGTTCGACCACACGTAAATCTTTGTAGTCTCAATTTATCTTGTCTATGTACTATTCCAGACTTGCACATTAAAGGTTAGGTCCTGAGCAATCTGCAACCGTTTTTAGATTTTTTTCCTGGTATTAAAACCGCAACATCTGGTGAATGTTTAGTTGCATAGGGATAAGCATACATTCATGACATGTTCCACGTGTTTTCAGTGAGAGTTAATTAGCAGATAAGCTCGTGTTAATATACCTGGCAATCAAAAAGTATAGTTCCATGTGCTTAACTTGGATGGCGTTGAGGGGACAATTCTGATTTTTAGATATGATGGCAAGTCAGGTGTGATCTTATTAATGACAGTAATTTCGATGACATTAAACAGGTCCCACTAGGACACTAGGTCATTAGAACCTTATCTCACAGGCTAGTAATATTAGAGCAATTGTTTCAATTTGAAAGTTGCAAAGGAACACAATGTTCAGTTAGATCAATGAAACGTTTGTGTGAACGTATCTCAAATTTCTGGTACAGCAGATTTGATGCTCTATCATACAACTTTGCAGCTGCACTGTGAAGTCACACTTCTGCGAATGAATTCAGAGATATCACACCCATGAGTGATACATATCACTACCACAATAAAGAATAGGCTATCACGCTTTACTGTCGTGCTTCTAAGCTGTGTAACAGAGCACCAAATCCACCATACCATATATTCGAAAGAAATTCACACAAACGTTTTCAAGTACTCATGAACCATTTGTAGATAAATGTCGTGCTCCTTTACAACTTGAACTATTGCTTGGCATAATAACATAGCCTACGAGATAAAGTTCTCAAGACATTGATGGACCTGTTCAATGTCATCGAAATTAATTTAAACGAGCACACCTGACTTGACATTCCTTCCGAACCTCAGGAATGCCCCCTCAACCTCATCCAAGTTATTCACATGGAAACAGATATTTTCAACACCCTAGATGTACATTATGTACATATGATACATTAAATCAGCCAACAAGGCAAAATTAAGCTTGGTAAAATGTTGTCCACAAAATTATGTTGCCAAACTTGTGGCAACTTTTTTTTTATTTTCATTGTTTCCAATGTATTGTACAGAACTTAAAATTGTAAATATCAAACAGTTAAAAGTTATGTAACCATTTATAAAAATTACTTTAGTACGAAATGTAAGTGTATATCAAAAATAAAGCAAACATACTAAGATCAACAACATATCGTCATACCATTCCCTTAATAAGGAACAATTATGGGATGAATTTAACAAGTTTTATGATATCAACAATATTTAATGAAATGCCGAGGAGTTATTGACCACAAAGAAAATTGGTGATCTTAATGGAAAACTAAAGTATTATATTATAACAAATTAAAATGATATAGCAATACTTTCTACTCATATTATATAATCTGTAACAATTGTTGTCGAATTTTCAAAACTATTTGTTTTTTATTTTACAAGGCACAATCAAGTTTTTGATGAGCTTCGCGCCTATTATGAATTGCAAATTGTGATTTAATTTGTTTTATTGATTAAAATTTTGAACCGAATCAAAGGTGATTGACTATCATTGCTAATTAAAGTATTGTAGATATGTTTGCCGATGGGGTAGGGGTTTTATGTTTATAGTACATGTTCTGTAACCGTAATTCACATCTTGCCATAATTTTGTCCCAGAGGATACCATCCACCAAAATTATATAATGTATATTACATATGCTATTACACTGAAAAAAGATGTTACCGAAGGAATGAAGCCATGTGCACCAGCTACTACCATCATATTGTGCTTCTTGCTAAATTTCTATCTGGTATTTATTGAAGAACTGAATAAAAACTAACAAGGACGTGAAATGAAAAGTAAAATAGCATGAAACCTTGTGGATTATAATAAAGTAGTGTTTTGCTTAGACTATAGAGTACACAAATAACTTTAGGAAAAGGTATAACCATTAGTTACAGCGCCAGCATAAAAAGCTGGAAACTAAGTATTTCTAAAACCGTTTTCGTATCTGAGATAGCTTCTGTAAACTTGACCGCTGACATGCCCTCGGCCCAAAACTGAATACTGCAACGTTGAACAACATTAAGACTAAGATAAATAGCAGCCAACAGGAAATTGGAAATCATATACCCTACCTTGCGGCAAATTCTGATTTAACCCATGCCCAAGAAAAACATTATGCATATTTACTCTAAAAGCACCCAATCGTCAAGTATATAGCAATCCTTTGCTATATCTAACATTTTAGCTAAGATTTGTAAGATTTAACTGAAAACAAAATACATAATACTATTGATTCGGTAAGCTTTCTCGAAACAAACTATTTTGTGATGCACAATCTGGCTTTTAAACTACAATTAGGATCGAAGCAGGAGAAAATATACCAATGATGAGTTGAGCTTTGCAACTGTCTGTGGCCCAGAAATGCAAGGGGATTATCAGAACTTTGTTTATTTTGAATAAGTGCACGTGCTGCCACAATTCAATTCCACCATTTAACAATACCCAAAGCCCCAAGACCCCAGGGTCACTTAAAGGATGACGCAAAAATATCTTAAGTGAACTCGCATACCGTAATAAACATTGTACAACTGTCATAACATGAATAAAAATAAGAACCTACACATAAGCTTGATGTGCACATTTAAATATTTTATGTGAGCTTTGTTAGTACACAGAAGATGCACTGCAAATCCATACATCTGATATTAAAGATGTGTATGCATCTTTTCCTGTTATCCCAGGATTAAGATGAAACGATGCATATAAATGTTTGCATCTTATTTTAAAATGCTCATATGACCATAAACAAGGGGTCCCAAATGTTTACAGGTAAAAAGATCATACATCATGAATGTATTCTTTGAAGATGTCATCAGTCATCTTTTAGCATTCATGACAGCAATCAAATTACATTCTTGATACAATCGACTGCATCATGGTGCAGTCAATGTGCAGTCAATCTTATTGGACCCGAATGCATTCATTTTGTAGCACAACATGCATTCATCTAACAACTGAATGCAATCATGATGCAATCATTCCACAATCTGAATGCAATCATGATGCAATCATTCCACAATCTGAATGCAATCATTATGCAATCATTTCACAATCTGAATGCAATCATGATGCAATCATTCCACAATCTGAATGCAATCATGATGCAATCATTCCACAATCTGAATGCAATCATGATGCAAACATTCCACAATCTGAATGCAATCATGATGCAATCATTCCACAATCTGAATGCAATCATGATGCAGTCAGTATCTTTTTATTCTACCTGACTGCATTCAAAGATGAGTTTATTTGTATCGATTTATGATTTTCACACCAATTTATAGCTTAGTAATCTATAAACCAGGGAATAGCTGGATAATTTGTGATTTTCGGTTGTGTTGATTTTTGTGAGCGTGCCAAAAGTTGTGTCCGCTCAGCGTTTGTTGCAATTTACGTTTCATTTGCTTACTTTAAGTTGATTGTATTTCTTTTTTGTCTCGTTTACTTTGCAAAAATAAATCGAGGTTGCCTGCTGGTTCACCGATGCCTTTAACGTGCACTCATGCCTCCCCCGTGTCTTATTTCTACTGCATTGTTATAAGAATAAACCAATCAGTGCTATTTTCGATATAATGTTCCGAAAATAAATTCCCAACTACACGTATAAGTTAGTTATTCCTCATTTTTATATGGAAAATGCTGCAGTTTCTCTTTCATCCTCTCAATTAATACTTCAACTACCACAAAATGTTTATTTTGTGTTATTGCCAATTGTGAGTGAACGTCTTATTAGTGAGCATTTCCTAGAGAATCCGTGTTCAAACGACATCGACAAATGGGTTACATTGAGATCCTTTTTCAACGCCACAGAACCCAATAAAGAATTTATTAGGAATAAGTGCAGGCTTTTCGATAAACCCCTAGAAACTGCTACTTACTTTCGTCCATGGAGAAAACACGGATAAATGCCAACAAAGGCGCAGATATGGGTTGTTGTGGCTGGTTGGTCACGTGAAATGTCTCATTACTGCAAAAGAAACACGTGAATCAACAATCAAAACAACATTTCATACGAACGGTTATGATACAATAACTTACAGATTTAATAACAAAGGGAAAACATTACGAGGGAGTGTTGATACATGTATACAGGCCAATTCAGGAATTTATTGCCGAGAATTGGGGGCTTGAGAAACCTTAAGGGCTACAAGAATAGCCGAATTATTTCACTACCATCGTAGGATTTTCAGAATATTTTGTAAATTGTGCAGAAAAAATGCAATGCTGGAAACGCTGTGAAGTGTGAACCTAATTTTTCGAAAACAAAAACCACCAATGACGGAGCTAGTCTATAGTTATATGTATTTGAAAACTGCTTACATTTTTAAGGAAGGCAATAATCGAAACATTTTGTAAAATGTTGACAAAATAATACGTGTCATGATATGCAGTATCTCTTAGACAGGTCTTCATATGTATTTAAAACGAAAGAAAGCTGAAGAAGCTAGATTCCATTTTGAAGACAGTCAACATCAGAGGATAAAATTCATCAGAGATAAAATTCATCAGAGAGTAAAATGTCTCAAAACTTAAATGTCGGACAACAATAGATAGAATAGTTGTAAAACGCTAGCAGGAATTATTTGCATGGATTTTAAGAACATGCATGATTCTATTAAGGCCCGTATGAGATTGGAGCTCATACCCCCTCCTCATCCCCTGGATCAACCTCTGTATGGACGGACGGACGGACTATCATATACGCTGTACATGTACATGCGCGAAAAGAAAGTATCAAGCTAGTATTGGTAGTATTCAGTGCCAAATGTTGGTCAATTAAATTAGACCCAGTGCTAGTTAACTTTGCCTATATAGGCAGTCCTGCATCGGGGCCCTGTGCTTAAGGACACCTAAACACAATGGTAAATCCGGCACTGGTAGTACTACACTGACTTTAGTCCATTTTGCCGAATATAGGAACAGCATAATCCACACCGTATTGACCATGCAATGAAGAACAAACAATTACTTTAACAGAGCATGTCAAAGTATTTTCAGAAACTGAACTAGATTTTAACCAAATTGAATTATATTGTGCACAGACATTAGTCAAGTGCATCTTGTTAATTATTTTCCACTAATTTACCTGGGTCCTATTTCATTATAAATGAGGAGTGGAAGAGTTAATGAATCTGAGGGAAAACCACAGCTGAGATTTTCAAGACCATAACCCCATGCACACCGCCATCTTGTCCAGACGACCAGTATGATTTGTTCCTCAGATCATATTGGTTTACTCCTTTTCAAGGAGGGATCAACAACGAGCCAATGGGATAACTCGTGCGATTCAGGGTCTGCCTGACCAGCACGGTGGCGGCGTAGCAACCATAAGCATTTAATATATCGCCACCAGGGGTCGTCTTTATAGACCCCCACCTAGAGGCCCTCCAAAGCAATGGATGCTTTACTGTGCCAAAAAAATTTTGGTTTATCTACTATTTCAATGGCAAGTTTGAGTGTCTGCTCACCTTCTCCTCTCATCTCTCTGCCTAACCCATGCAATATCATTTCATTTCTCAAAACGAGGAAGCCTCAACCCCCTCACGAACCTAGTTTTTTATGAAATTGGTTCTTGGTGTCACGCAATGGCGTCATCAGAATCGTCATTGGACCAATCAAAATCTATCCACCCAATAGCCTAGTTATTTCTTAATTTCAAATGAAAATGGATAACAAGAATTGTCAGATGATGAACTTTGAATAGCAAAAACTAAAAGGTTGGAAAATCTATAATCCAAAACTACCATTAATTATGTAGGAGAAGCTGCAATGCTTGAAATCACATTGAACGTGGACATTTAAAAAAATGTCTGCGATGAATTTCCCGCCTCTTTGATTGCCCTTTGGCTAGGGTATGTTTAATCAATATCATACCAGATGGCGTAACCTCCTTCAGCTGCGTTTGCCAGTTGGAAAACAACAACCTATTTAAAACTCAAGTTGTTTGTGACGGGGTGTACTGGTTTACCTCCAATTGTCTTTTCAATAGGTACATGCGTTTTCAAGGTTTTCGCTTACTAAATAACTTGAAAATGACATAACAGTACAACTTACGGGTTTATCTTTAATTGTTGAAGAACAAGGCCTTTCTTGCTCGCTAACGGATCATTCTTGCTGATACCTGTTAATTGGAAAGAAAAGAGATTACAACATGCAAATGCATCTGAATGGCCAATGATGACAATGGGAAACTTAAAACAATGTTAAATACGGTATAAGAAGTCGAGAATGTGTTAGCCAATTAATTAAGATTGCAATTGCAGTGTGCAACGTCTTATGGCATTTCATCAATGTTGGGTTGCAAAGTCTCCAATTATCAACCGTATCCAATCTTAAAAAAATATTGTTCGTAGTGACAGAACATTAAGCATACCTTGTATCAACAAGTCTGACCTCAAAATGCAATACATTCAGTCATAGAAATCATTACACACTGCTATTTTCAAACAGTACAGCAGTGCTTCATTCCATAATAACCTTGAAACATAGCAGGTCCAAATGCTATTTTTTAGGTTCCATGGTTCCAAGCAAAATTAGTTAAACAGAGGGCGCCCTAAACTGCATTTGGACCTGTTATGATCCAAGGTTATTGTGGAGGTACAATCATAGTTGCGACGTATTGACATCCTGTAATTTTATGAAGTACTGTAATTGCAGTATGTATTTGAAATTAAAATTTGCGCTAAAAGGCGGGTCAGGTTAAATTCCAGCATTAATTCTGAAACGTCATATATACATGTATATATAAATATGTATGGGTATTTTCTAAATTCTAAACGTCATAAATATGTACGAGTATTTTCTAGAAAAAATCATACCCACAATACCAATTCGCAAATCAATGGCAAGGGGGCATTTAAGTATTATGGGTGGCCAAAATAGTTATGATTTAATCATTGATGTTTTATGTAAGATTGGGCAATCGCCCATCATTTGTAATCCATGCAGTTTTGCAAAAAAAAAAATTCAACTGCTCCGTTTTGCACACTCGATGATTAAATTCATTATTAAGCTAACTTTTTTATGGGCTAAAATTAATCATTTGATTATTTTTTACAAACGTAAACTTTACAAGGCAATTTTTTCAGTTTGTCTAAAAAATTCTAAAATTACGTTCAATTAGAAGCCTATTTTGGTCATTGGTTACCTCATCATTGAATGGGGAAGGGCTGGAAAAGATTATCCATGTATCACGAATTCAGATAAAGGGTATAAGAGGATCTGGAAGCCACGAAACCGAAGATTGAAACTGAATAGTAGAGTTCCTCCTCCAGTTTTCCCCAAATTATTAAAACAAAAATTGATGTTGAAGTTTTTCAAAGAAAATTTTTTGTGCGTTTGCATTTCGTGCAGCACATGCACATGATGAGAGATTGGTAAATTACTGTTAGAATTCCATCAATGGGAACATTTACTCTTGCCACAACTTTGCACGAATATTTTCCGTAACACGTGAATGGCGGCCATATAATACATGTTGGACTTAAATTCCCTTCCCATATTTCACTGAGCGTTAATCCAAGACGTGCACGATTCTCGATATTAGCAAAAAAATTGCCTTACCTAATTTGATCGCCACGGAATCAAATTGATTTTCCGGATCGACGAATGCGTTATGAATGAAAAACTCGGAATTGGGTCTCGAGCCATAAAAAATGACAATTTCATCGCCTTTTCCGAAATCCCGTTGAGCGTAGCACTCCAGCGCGCCTTTATCGAGATTGAAATCGGTCGAGAACTGGCAAGAAATTGAAAATTGGACGAGAAATTAGTTTCAATATTTGAGGGTAAAAAATGTCAAGCAATCCGGCACGCGTGTCTAACGGGTTTCAAGGGTCGCTGCAACAATGCATCTGAAACGCCTTTGGTGCCCAAGCGAAACCCACCTGCAATTACCGCCAAAATTAGTCAAATTACCCGCAAACATTGGGAGATTGAGCAATGTTCATGGAAGAAAAGACCATTTTTTTGCGCTGGGCGAGACGAATATACGTGTTTCGCCGCGCTAGATTGATTTATGCAAATTTATGGAATGTTAAAAATGACTGTTTGAACTCTGATCACCACATTCTGTAGTGGGTGAGGATAGGGTGAGGCGTTGGACTAAGATCCAACGTGTATTTAACGTGTATTTATGCTGACACAAAATTTTCAAAGATCAACTTGCAGGACTTGTGACTCAATATTGTTTTGTTGCGAAATTATTGTTCCTATTATGTATTCGATCTGATTGTTAAGTATTCAATTCAGACCATGAGTGATTTTAAGAGCTAATAAATTGCTCTTCACATTGTGCATGTTTGAATGTTTTAAGCCAATAGCAGTTTCCAGCACATTGCCTCCAAAGTCAAATGTTATTGGTAAAAATGGTGAATTACAGGACTTTTGACGTGGTGTTGTAGTAAACAGCAGGAACAGGAGAGGATCAGTGAAATCAGACGTTCCTCACTAGCAGACAGATACAGTACATTGTATGAACCCTGGATTTAACTACAGTGTATGCAGTAATTGTCATGTGCTTGTCATAAATTATTAAAAAACCCTGTGTGTGTGTGTGGCCGCCAATCAAATAATTTTAATTTCTTGATAAGGCTAGGCTCCCCATACATTTTTATGTACAGTACATGTACTAGTAGTCCATTACATGGTTAAACCTTAAACTTCAAAGCGCAGACAGCATATTTGGTGGGTTAGATATTTTCATCATTATAAAGGAGTAATAATATTACTAATCCTTTATTAATCCTTAATTTATTATAAATGAATATTATAAAGGGTATAATAATATCCAATGAAACGGTAACGAATATCTACATGTACATTACATTAGTTTACCTTGCCATGAGCGTGATTGCACATATCCCACAATGGCACGAGGGAGATCCATCGTTCGGTTCCATCGGGTGAAGGAATAGCATTTTGTCTTGTCATGACGGTTGACACAGCCCACCTTGATCAAGAACGAAATGAAAAATTTTATTAGTTAATATAACCCATTGTATTAATCCATAATGAATTAAAAAACAATGCAAACACCATTATTAGTTTGAATTTTCTTTCATTAAGAGAACATTTCATCATTCTTTCATTATCTCTTCCATTATCATTTTTTTCCAGATTTTAATACATCAGATTATTTTTATGTTCAGTGCATAGACAAATTTAGAATGATCGATTGTACTTTATAAGGCATTAATTTGATCACACTTTGAAATGTACACGTACTTCGCCTTCGTTCCCGTAGTTCTGTGAATTTAATGATTGAGAACAGTTTACATGTAGAAGATGTTATGCCGCCAACTTAGATAGTACATTAATGTGATCTAAATCTTGTTTTTATTTCAGAAAATCATCGACTCCAAACGTTCAATGAATTTGTCATAGGAATAATGAAATAAGGAAAATATTGACAAAGAAATGTTACATTGCAGGTTAACGGCGTTTCATTTCATATTCAGTTTTGAATCATGTACATGTATATCAATGTAATCAGTGAACCCTCACCCTATACAGCCCTGATCTAGCTTCTTCAGACTTTTACTGATTTAGTGCACTGAAAGAAAATCTTCCATCAAATTTAAATTTCTATACCCGTACTGCACATCGCATTAAGGCTGATCGAAAGGGCCATTGAAAATGCGTGGTAATTTTCGGACACCCTGCATAATATTTCCACCATGCA